>SJYC01127862.1:0-23000 GCA_006408675.1 Madoqua kirkii | reverse complement strand
GAAGACAAGGACAAAGAACAGAGACAAATTCTATTGGGGAGAATTGCTATGAGCCCCGGAGAGAAGGCAAGAGGCCTCTGGGAGGTTGTGTTGCCCTGGCCCCTCTCTCGCTTTGGATTGTGTTGGATGCCAGTGCCTTCTGAATTTAGCTTCACCTTCTCATAATCCACCACTCTCAGCTTGGACCCTGAGAGCCTGGTCTTTACCTCTGGATGGAGTTGTCTCTGGTTGGGGAGTTATTCAAAGCCAGACAGAGCACAGGAAGGCCCAGGAGCACAATGTGAAGGAGACCTACTCCCAGCAGACGGGGTCCACATGGGGCGACAGACACTCTGCCTGCATCACCCAAGCTACCCTGCCCTATCCACCTTCCAAACAGCCGAGACAATTAAACAGGTGGCCTGGTCCAGTATGAAAACCAGAGTCCATCCAGAAGCCACTTTTGTTCTTAGCCTTCAGGCTTCGACCTCTAGTCTTTGCCCTCCAGCTCCCAAGACACAGACCCTCCCCACAGGAATCTCTGGGTCCCTGGTCAGCCTCCTTGGCACTGCCCCTGGCCTGCAGTCATGCAGGTCTGCCTTACCCAGCCCTGGAGGCCAAGCTCACTGGAAGCAGGGACACCTGGCAAAGCCCCAAATGAAGAGGGGCTCAGCCCAGCTGGAGGCAGGAAACCCTCTTCTGTGCCACGTGAACCTGAATCTCTGCTGTCCAGCTGGGACAGTGGACAGGAAACCAGTGTGTACACACAGCCGTCACCAAGCAGGTGACCCAGGAGGTAGCCCATGGGGTCCACTTGCAACAGCCATGGAGACTGAGGCCTCAGACACAACCGGAGTGACTTCAGGGAAGCTCAGACACCTTCTTAGTCTGGTCAAGACAAGGCAATAAAAAAGGTCAAAGTGAAGATAAACTCTCTGAGGGGTGGGAAGCCCTTTCTCACAAAGCAACTTAATACACTGAGCATAAGCACAACCAGCTGGGTCGGGGCCGCAAGGAACATGGGGGGCTCCCAGCTCTCGGGGAAGCCCCCCTGCATCCCCATTGTCAGCACCACACAGAGCCTGCTTCCCCAGTGGAGGAAGCTTGTGCTGAAAGAGGTTGGCACGATTCAGACTGGGATCTGACTGGAGAGGGAGCCCGTGTCTGTCCTCGCTCTAGACCTGTCCGACCTGCCTCCTGGCTGGTCTCAGCCAGGAGGCAGACAGCACGGTGGCGGTAGAACGGAGTGACAGGAGAGGAAGCCCCAGCTGAGCAGAGAGGCAGCGGTTGTTCCACCCAGGAGGGAGCCCAGCCAGCCCACAGGCCACGAGAGGGGTGAAACACGCAGCTGTGAGCGCCTCCCTCCAGACTGGTTGGTGCTGCACCAGGAGGGCCAGCGGAGCCCCTGCCCACACCACAGCCGCAGCAGTCAATGGCTGACGGCCCTCCAAGAGAACCGGATGCCACAGGCCCGGACAGCGGCCCTCTGGGCACCTTGACTACAGCTTTGTCAGCAGAGACAGCAGCGGTCACCCAGTCCCAGGCGTCACAGGGCCTGGGAGGCCATTTTCCACCATGTGTGCCTTTAGAAAGACCTTGTTCCCACTTTATAGACGACAGTCTTGATTGAGGGCTCTGGGTAGTATCTTGTTCAATGTGCACAGCCTCTCCAGGTAATAAATGCTTGATTACCTGCCTTATTCCACCAGGTGGGGAAACAGGCACAGAGCCAGGGCCCAGACTCAAGTCCTCTGGGGCTCCAGGCTGCTGCGTACACACAGCTGCCCCTGTCTCAGGGTGCAGGGCCCCACCTGGGAAAGCATCCACTACACCTTCCATTCGGTTACAAATACTTCTAAGTGTGCCTCCTAGAAACTGTTTGGAGGGCCCACCTGAAGACAAGAGGAACGCTGCTGCCGCCCCCATTCCTTCCTGGTGGCCTGTGTGGTCGAGTGGCCACAGTCCCGTGGCTGGGTCTCCAGGCTGTGACTGCCTCGGACGCAGGTCTGGGTTTGTCAGCAAGAGGTTTCCTGGAAAAAGATCACATTCCTAGTCACCCAACAGCAACCTTGCAGGACAAGCCAGATCAGCCTGTGCTCCCTTCACAGTGGGGCATCCAGGCCTGGGCACTGCCGCTCTATGACCTTCGACCCCCTCCCTTTCTTCCCACTTGCAGGTTCTTAACCCCTAGGCCCACCCTACAAGCTCAGATCATTAAGTCCCCCCTGACTGCGTGTGGAACAGTGGCTCTCAGGGCATGGTCCCTGCGCTCACCTCATCAGACTTCCTGGCTAGAGCCCAGCAAACCGCATGTTGGCCACCCCTCCGTAATCCTGATAGAAGCTAAAGTGGAGAACTGTTGACTGAAGGAACAGGGACTAATGTCCCTTCAGTCAGAATCACACATCTTCCAGGGCAGAGGAATGGGAGAAGGTCTGTGTCAGAAAGTGCTGGGCCCAGGTGCAGCGGCTGGCCTGGTGGCGCCCCAGGGAGGCCCCATCATATCTCTGTACCACACCATCTCCCCTGGCTCGGGCAGAGCAGCCTCAGAGTGGCACGAGGGCAGCTCCCGAAGCCCTGCCCAGAGCCAGCTCCAGCGGGGCACATGCCAGAGAAGGTGAGCTGCGACCATCAGGCCACACAACAGAGGCCCTCACCTCGGACCAGCTCACCTGTGCCAGTGCAGGCAGGGATGCCCAGGAGGGCATCGTTAGTAGGGTGTCGGGCTGGTGGAGCCTGGTCTTGGGCTTCCAGTGCAGAGGCAACACCTCCCAGTGCTGCCCGGCCCATAACCTAGCCGGGTGGTGTGTACAGACCGAGCTCTGCCTGGTCAGAGCCCCTGGAGTTCCTGGCCTGAGTGCAGCCTGCCCCAGCAGTGGGTGGAGCTTTGCAGTCCTGCCGCTGCCCCCTCTGCGACCCCACTCCCGCCTGTCTGCCCAGCAGCAGCTGCCTCCTCATGCTTTTCTCATCAGGATCAGAACAAGTGGGATCATTTTAATTGATGAGTTCTCCGGACAGCATCTGTATTTACAGCAGGGAAATAAACATTTGCTCTTGGTGAGATGCTTCAAGTGGGCCCTTATTCGGGTGACCCTGGGACCCTGTGCCTGCATGCTCGCCCCCAAAGTGGGCCTGGTCCCCCTTTCAAGAGTTGGGGGTGGGAAAGGAAGGGTAGCCCCTCCAGGGTGTGAGCTGGGTGCCCCACAGCACACTCACCAGAGAGAAGCACCAAAACAGAAGGTCGGCTTTACACCGTGCAGTCTTTCCAGCCTGGGTCTTGTCCTGGACAGCATGGCCTCTGTGCCTCTTGACTCCTGTGAGGAGAGTCAAGGCAGCTGAGCCAGGCTTGTGAGAACAGCTTCTTACCAGGCTGAGCCTGCAGGTCCCGCAGTGAGGATGAGAAACTTCCTGCCCCGTTCCCACCACCCTCCACCCCAGGCCGCCTGTTGGTCACCCCAGCCCTGCTGGTGCACAGAGCCCCCAGGGGGTCCTCAGGTGAAGGCTGCCTGTCCGGAGCACCTCTGCAGCTCCCCTCTCAGCTTCTGAGCCTGGTCTGGTCACGGGCTCATGTGTGCTGGCTGCCGGCAGGAGTGCCCTGTGCTTGGGGCGGGGGACCTGTGAGGGAGCCCCAACTCTGGGGTGCACCTACTACAGCCCACAGGCTCCTCCACACAGACTGGAAACGGGCCTGGGGTGAGGCCCGTGTCATCCAAGAGTGAACTTCATTTCTGAAGCATTCAGGAGTTAGTAGGGGTCCATTATCAAACTGAGTGAAGCCCTGTTTGATTGAAAGCAAGTTGCAAGAATGGTTTTCTCCTCGGCTCTGAAAGGCTCTGAGTGCTGACAAGATTAAGTGTGACCCTCCAAAATAAGCTACGGTGGTGCACATCTCACAGCGCTTAGCGAGTGAGCCGGGGAGAAATCCTCTGCCTGACACGCCTGAAAGCCTCTCGCCTGGCAGCAGGCACACCATTCGGAGCAAAGTCCCAACCGAAACCGGCAAGTTGGCCCCACACTCCAAACTCCAAGGTCAGGTCAGATGGAAGACGGTAGACCTGCAGATGAACAAAGAAATCCCCAAGGACTCTAGCCCCTCAGTCTTGCCCTTAGTATCCTGAACTGTAAACTGGGGTCAGTAAGAGCTTGAATCCAGGGCCACTGGCTCCAAAGGCCACGTTATCTCCCCTAGACTAAGCCTAGCACAACAGTCCTGGATCTTGTGGGTCCCGCACCTGCAGTGCTGCCCAGGAACAGCCCAGGCACACAGGGAGCAAAGAGTGCTTATCCTGTTAGTCCTGCTTTCAGATTCTTGCCCAAGTTCTGAGCCACGTGACCTTTACTTTAAATGGAATATATGTGAATCCAGGTCATTTTGGCCCAGAAACTTGAATGCTGTCACTTCGGATGAAGAGCCTGCTTGTCCCAGAGTTGTTCCCCCACACAGCTCCCTGACACTCAGGCCTACGGGGTGTCCAAGCTGGTGTGTGCTGGGAGGAGGATGCTCGGCACCCATGAAATCAGAAGGCCCATGGGCAGGGTGCAACCCTTTACCGTGGACAAGATGGAGGCTGGTGCTTCCTGGAGAAGCTCCAGCCTCCATTACCCCTGAGACTGAGCCCCCTGGAGAGCCTTTGGGAACCTGAGCTATCTCTCAAGCTCCTTGCTAGTCCCAGTGATTTTGGGAAGAGAACCATGAGTGTTCACACTGCCCACAAGAGACGGCACACACCCCACACGCTGTGAAACACAGACCCTGTCACCTTGCTAACTGCCTCAGAAAGCGTCATGTCATGCCCCCTGTTGGAGCACACAGCACATTCTCCTGTAGGACACAGTTCTCTACCTCCTCATCCTCTCCCTGCCTGGTGGCACTGGGCTCTCACACCTGTGTCCAAGCAGCCAGAGGTCGAGGGCCACTCGTGAACCCTGACGCAGCACCAGGCCACCGCAGCACAGGGAACTCGAGAGGCTCTTGGAGGGAGGAGGTGGCTGGGGAGGGTGGACCCGTGGCCGCTGTGGCCCCACAGTTGCTGAGCCCTCATTCTCTCTCTCACAGGAACGGTTTTCCGAAGCAGACAGCAGCTCAGCTGATCCTGAAGGCCATCTCCAATTACTTCGTGTCCACAATGTCCTCCTCCATCAAAACAGTGTATTTTGTGCTTTTCGACAGTGAGAGTATAGGCATATATGTGCAGGAAATGGCCAAGCTGGACGCCAACTAGGCTGAGGAACTGCAGGCTAGCCCGCACCGTGCCCCCGCCTCCAATTTGAAAGAAAGAAAAGAAAAAAAAAATCCCCTCCACTCCTAATGGGAGGTGGGAACCCTTTCATTTTTTCCCCCCAGTTTTGCTCATCTAGGGAAAATAAGGTTTTGGTTTCCAGTTTAATTGTTTTGACCTTCTAAAATGTTTTTACGTTAGCACTGATAGTTGACATTACTGTTGTTAAGCACTGTTCCAGACCGTGTCTGCCTTTAGTGTAACCTAGGAGATTTTATAGTTTTATTTTGATGGAGTCCTGCCTGACGCAGAGCAGTGGGGAGAGCAGCGTCTTCTGCGCGGGGCCGAGTGCAGGAAGCCCGTTCGTGTACCTTCTAAAATGTTTTTACGTAGCACTGATAGTTGACATTACTGTTGTTAAGCACTGTTCCAGACCGTGTCTGCCTTTAGTGTAACCTAGGAGATTTTATAGTTTTATTTTGATGGAGTCCTGCCTGACGCAGAGCAGTGGGGAGAGCAGCGTCTTCTGCGCGGGGCCGAGTGCAGGAAGCCCGTTCGTGACCGTGTGTCGTGGTGCTTTATTGTACACCCAGTGGCGTTCTTTCTACTATAATGTTCCTCTTTTCCTCCCCTCAAGAAGAAAAATCATGAATTTGCAGCAGACTTAATTTTTGTTTACTTTTTGTCTTAATGTTGGATTTGAAAAATGAAAGATTTAAAAGGCAGAACAGAATCTGTTGTCCTTAATTATATTTGCAATTTGGAATTTGTGTGAATTGATTTAGTAAAATGTTAAACTGTTCTGACTGGTGTGTTCCAAGTTACTGTGCCCTTGAGTCCTAAGTCGGTCTCTCGCATCACAGGAGTGGGGGACCCTGGGTGGGGCAGCCCACCCCGAGTGGTCACTGCACCCTGGGGTAGGGAGAGCAGCCTCAGACCCTGATGGTCTCTGGAGGGCGGTTCGTATAAAGTCTCCTTTCATCCCGTGACACTGGGCAAGGGTGAGATCCCATTTCATGGATGAGAAAGCAGATGTTCCAACAGCCATGTGGGTGCCAGGTGGCAGGCTGGTCCTGCAGCCTGGATCTCTGGACTTTGAGCTCAGCTTTCTCCTGCCACCTCCCCGCTCCTGACCATCTCTCTGACTCATGGCTGCACCCAGAGCCCCTGGGCCACTTACTTGCCAGATGGAGTGACAGAAGCCTCGTCAACCCGGGCCCTGCTGGTTCCTACAGGGTGGGTCCCTGCTACTGGGAGCTTCCCAAAGGCAAGGAAGGTGCTGTCACCAAGGCCCCATCATGCCGTCAGCTTTGTACACGCCTTCCTACAGCTGTGGGTGTTTAGGGGTGATCCCTACCACACTAGAGTACCGAAACTCTGGCTATCTCAACTTGGTAGCAAACTGCAGACACTCTGTGCTTCAGAAGGTACATTCACCTTAATCTAAATTTGCCTCAAAGGCACAGGAGACTGGTTTTGTTACTTTAAAAAAGAAACATGCCTGATTCTAAAGCAGACTTTACCCAGGAGGAAATACATAGCACACTGCATATCTTGGATGAACGTAAAGGATCATTTTTCCTTTCCAAACTGCGCCTAATGAAATAAAAATAGAATTCCTAAGCCATCACACAACCAGCCTTTTCAATGAAAAGGCAACAACAACACTTCTCACTCAAACCTGAAAGATTGTTTGGAATCTTCCTAAACATAAGGTGTTATTAAGACTTTAAAATTTTCTCCCAAGATCTTTACTGTGTCTAGATTACATATTCCTACTTATTATATTTTGGCAAAAAGCTTCTTTTAAAGACACATCTTGGGATTAACATATACACACTACCATATATAAAATAGATAATCAAGAAAGACCTACTATATAGCACAGGGAAGTATGCTCTAATAACCTAAATGGGAAGATAATCTGAAAAAGAATAAATACATGTGTAACTGAGTCATTTTGCTGTACAGCTGAAACACACAACATTGCTAGTCGACTACAGTCCAATATAAAATAAAAAATTTTAACTAATAAGAAAAAAAGAAGATGTATCTTAAAATGATATCACTCCATCAGTAATATCTGCACACATCTGCCTGGACAAACCATACTGAGTATCTGCACACATCTGCCTGGACAAACCATACTGAGTAGCCATTCGCCCGAGTGTTGTCTGTGCAGGTAAAGTCTGTGATGTGGACGCTGTGGCTTCCAGGAGCTGGGTACTTCCTGTGTGTCAGGCACTGTGCTGGGTCTCTTGCAGGTCTCATTCATTCTGTCCTTGTGACAGCCCTGAAGGGCAGGTCCTTTTGTTAGAGCCGTTTTACAGCTGAGAACACAGACTGGGAGAGATTGAGTACCTTGTGATCACACTGCCAATAAGGGACAGCCAGATTAAACACAGAATAAAGCCCAAGATGGCACACTAATCAGCAACAAAGAGAGGCCATTTGGCCTCGTGCCATTTTCAGCTCAGAGGTGAAACATGGAACAGAGGCCTAAGTAGTTTCTAGGTAAATGCCATTTCCTTCACCCTGGAAAAGGAACACCCTAAGAACCAGTCCTGTGTTTATCAGAGGTCGTCCACTAGATGTCACCCAAAGGATGGGAAGCCAGGAGGGAAGAGCCGCAGGTTTCCGCTCTTCGACTGTGCACAAAAGAATAGACTGCACTCGTCAGGATTTGTGTGAATTATTTACCATAATCACCTAAGTGTTTCTAAACTTTCGATAATCCAGAGTGTGTCGTGCCCCTGAAGTGTGGGCTCACTGAAGAAATTCTTTTCGGTGACACTGAGGGAAAGCACGCCAACCCCTCGCCTGGGATCCCCATCATCTCTAAACCACCCCGTCTGTTTTCAAAACTGAGATCAAAAACTGTTCTCTGATGTCGGCCTCATGTTTACAGAGAAAAAAGAAAACAGCTCGTTACTTAAAAAAAAAATGGTATGAGTGCAAGGAACCACTTGAAACGTACATAGACCTCAAATGAAAAGACAAGTCTGCAGTTAGTAAAATTTACCCGAAGTGAGATTTTTCTGGGAAGGGAGAAACCTGCAAGCTCTGCAGAGGTAAGGGCTGTCCCAGCCTCCCTGGTGCTGTGAGCTGTGTTGGAGGCAGGCCTGCAGTGAGCAGGGAGGGAGCCATTCACCCCAGTCACACAGCACCACGCCTGAGACCCAGCCTGACCTCAGGATTGCAGCCTGCAACGCAGCCTAAGCCAGTGGCTGGGCAGACAACACCCCCTCCTGCTTATTTCTGAGGAGCAACCTTTGCCCTCGGCAGCTGGGCTCTGTCCCGAATAATCCAGACGACTTCATCAGAAAGCCTATGAGCTTCCTTAAATGACATCTGAGATCTAACACAGTGCCATGGCTCCAACTGGGACCATACTGACAACGTGTGTGTGTGTGTGTGTGTGTGTGTGCGTGCGTGTCCGTGCATGTGCATGTGTGTGCGTGTGGACATGTGTGTGTACTGGTCCTCGATATCCATCATTTCATCTACTTCTCATGGCAAGCCTAGGAGGTTGATCATACCCTCCCTAATTTTATAGATGAAAAACTTACAACACAGAGAGGTGAAGTGTATCCCCCAAGCTCTCAGTGGTGGAACGGGTTTGAACTCAGCTGTGTGCGTCCATAGATAGAGTTCTTCCCGTCCCCTCTTCCCTGGGGACTGGCCCCTCGTATGGTAGGCACTCACAAATTTTGCTCCAGTGAGACATGGCTTCTTGCCTATTCAACTGCTAGGTCCTATGCAGCTGGCCTGGGGGTATACCCAGAAGCTGGATGATAGACAAACAGAAACGTGTATTTAAAACAATCCAGTGGCTTCCCAGGTGGCACAGCAGTAAGGAATCTGCTGGCCAATGCAGGAAGATGCCAGAGACTCAGTTTCATTCCCTGGTCAGGAAGATCCTCTTGCATGGGAAATGGCAACCCATTCCAGGATTCTTGCCTGGAGAACCCATGGACAGAGGAGCCCGGCGGGCTACAGGTCACAGGGTCGCAGAGAGTCAGACATGACTGAGCACATAGCACACACGCGCAGTGGGCTTCAAGGACTCACAGGCGCTTACTCTGAACGAGACTCAGGCCAGGACCTCCTGCAAGGACAGGTGAGACGTAGCCGCTGCCCGGCAGCATGGGTGACCCACAGACTTAGCCACTGTATGGGCAGGGGCTTGGCAGCGGGAGTGGCACCCATGGGTTCCCAGTGCTCAGGGAGACTTTCTGGGAGTAGGCAACCTATAGCTAGGCTGTGGGAAAGGTTGGGATCTTCTAAGCCAAGTCAGCCAGGAGATAGGGACGAGCGGCAGGATGGCACACAGGCATCTCTGTCCCAGCCGGGGAAGCTCACCGTGCCCCTGCGCTGGCAAGCCGGGTCTGTGGCCTGCTCACAGCCAGGCAGCCACGCCAGCCCTAGCTCTGCCCCATCCCTGCCCCCAGCATGTGGAGCTGTTCATCCATGGGTGTGTTTACCTGGGTCAAGTGACTGTGTTTGGTCCTAGATACAGTTAGCCCTGACAGAGAAAAGAAGGCAAGAGGCAAAGAAGAGAAATAGGAAAGGGAAGGGATGGGAACAAGAGAGGCGCAGTAATTGCCCTCTCTCATTCCATCACATCCCTCAAAACCCTGAGGCCCCACGGCTGGTCTGTTGTTGAGTCTGGCCTTCCTGGAGAGGGTGGCAGCCTGGACCAGTCGATTCAGGAGGCTGGTAGCCCCCTTGTTTCCTTCTGTGTCGTGCAGGCTGCATCCTCAGTCACCCTGAGTGGTCCAGCTCTCATCAGAGGCCACGGTGGCTGGGGGGTGGCACGGCCCATTTATTCTTTAGCAACCATGGTGTTTAATTTTCATGGCCAGGCGCCACTGACCGGTGTTATCTTGGGAGCTGGCCTCAGTGCCGCCTCGAAGTGATCCACCTGAAGGCACTGGGGGCGGGAGGAGGGTCCTGGGCCAACCCTGGCCGAGAAGAAAGGGAAACGCTCAATGGCAAAGGGTGAGGCCGCCTTTTCTTTGGCTTTTCTCCCATTTATAACCTGGCCCGTTGTGTTTGCTTCTGGGGGCCCCGATATCAAAATAATATCGCATGACCCTCCTGACAGGCAAGGCAATAAAACTGCTCATTAATCCCGGCCCCCATCACCACCCCTCTATGCTCCTCAGCAAAGGTGTGTAAATAGACTGGCCTTTCCCTGACCCCTGAGAACCAACCCAGCCGGGCGCCTTTGTCAAGCTCAGAGAAAGAATCTCAGAAACTCTCTCTCCATAGACGGCACTTTCCCCTCACTCCCCTACTCCCACCCAAGTGACCCACTATCACGCACATACATGTTCACTCACACCCATCCTCACACGTGTATGCACACACCCTCCCACACACGTGCATGTGCTCACTCTCATCACCTAAGGCAGAAGACTCCAGGCCCTATGTGTCAGAGGGGGCAAAATCAAGGGACAAGCAGAGAAACATCCACCTTGAACAGAATCAGCCAGGACTCTCTGCTGTATAAGACAGCTTACCTTTCTGCTCAGCAAAGCCCTCCCTGGCCTGTTTTACCCTTTGAGTGTGCTTCTTCTGCTAACACTCCCTTGAGCGTACTTAGAAGGGGCACCCACTGCTCAGCAGAGCCCGCTGGGGCCCAGCACCCACAGCAGAGGGGGCACCGTCACATGTCCTGGCACACATGCTACAGGTAATGTCATCACTGGCGAGAGGCCACCCGAGTCCTGAGCACAGGCCTGGTATTACAAGGCAAAGGTCACTGTTTGCACTGTGGGTTTATGATGACACTTTAGGGAGGCTTTCCTGGTGGCGCAAATGGTAAAGAATCTGCTGGGACCTGGATTTGATCCCTGGGTCAGGAAGAGTCTCTGGAGAAGGGAATAACTATCCAGTCCAGTTTTCTTGCCTGGAGAATCCCATGGATGGAGGAGCCTGGTGGGGTCGCAAAGAGTCAGACACGACTGAGTGACTAACATTTTCACTTTTCACTAGGGAGGGCAGAAAGCTCAGAGTCCCAGGACAACACCCTCTGAATCTTCTTGTGTCTAAATCTAGGAAACCAGAGCCATGACCCCAACACAAAAGAACGTGGCGCCAGGATGCAGGTGGCCCAGGTGAGCTGGCCACGTGTGCCTTGCTGGCAGGAGTCCCTTCCAGGCTGAGTTCTTGGGCAGGCGACCTTGATCCCAATGACCTGGGATGTCACATGGCCCTCAATTTCCATATACAACCTTCCCACAGATGAGCCTGGCCTCCCGGGCAAGAACTCTGGTCTCCTCCCAGCCAGGCTGATGGCACAGTCCCCGCCAACCAACAGGACTGGCCCAGGTTGGGCTCCAGGCCTGACCTTCTCGACATGTTCCCTTATGCACACCATGCCCAGGCTGGCTGGGAAACCTGATATTTCTGTACCTTGAACGACAAAGCTTCCTAAGCTTAGGAGAATAAATTAGAGTTGAGTTCAAGGAGGCTCAGCTGCGGCCGATGGGCAAATTGATTTGCTTCCCATCTGGGAGATTAAATTCCACTGCCCCAAAATGGCAGCAGGGTAATGAGCTGTCAGTCAAACACTGCAGAGCTGGGGCCGCGCGCCTAATTGAACCCTGGCAGCTCCTCATTAGGGCCCCTCAGGTCCGAGCTACGGATTCCCACCTTGAGACGCCTCCAAGCTCCAGAAGAGAAGGCACTTACTTACTTGGTCCTGCCACACAGCTTCTGTCAAGAGATGCCACCTTGGGCAAAGGCTGGACCAACTTCAGGGAACTTAGACTCAGCCAAGTACTTATGACATGCTTGTCAGCAGCCACTGATGGCCCCTCCAGGATTTCATTATGAGCAGACCTTAACACCTGGAGGATGCTGACAGCATCCACTGAGGTGACACCCAGGGAGCCTCACTTCCCAGGGGCCCCTCAGCTGAACCCTTCTCTGCCTCAAGTGTCCCCAGTAACCCCAGGGCTTCTCAGAGGGCACACCCCAAAACCATCACCACACCCCATCACTTGGCCCTTTCCAGCACGCAAGACTTGCATACACACAGAGGGTTCAGTCCTAACACACCCGGGGTTATGGTCGATGTCTCCATTTTTAAAACGGTTAAGGATTTAAGACCATCCATGGACGTTTTAAAAGCTGCCTTCGAAGTCGATTAAGGCCTGGGAATGGAGGGAGGCTCGCCGTCCTCTCCGGCTTCACCTTCCGCCTCTGTGCCTCTTTATACCTGTCCTGACTGTGTCAGGCCAGTCATATCTTGCTTGCAAGACTTGGCGTGTGTCAGTTCCTTGGCGCGGAACGCACGACTGCTGCCTTTGTGTAACCCTGCTCGACCTTTCAGGTCTCTTCTCTTGCCCTTCCCCCTCCTCCAGGAAGCCCTCCTGACCCCGCCGTCCAGCTAGGTGTCCTCCCTCGCTGTAGCCTGCACACCCCCCAGTGACAGCACTTACCTGCTGGACAGCTGTCTGGCACTGACAGCCATCTCCCCATCAGACAGCAAGCACCGTTCATTCACACACGTCCCCGGAGCCCTCTGGGCCAAGCACCACACTCAGCTCCGATGTACAGCAGTGAGCATGCAAAGAAGACCCCACCCTCCTTGAGTGCCCTGCGGCACCCTCAGTGCCTCACCTCAGGGAAGAAGAAAGGAAGAGGGACTCTCTCTCAGGGTTGCACAAATCACAGTCAAGCAGAGCCTGCTGGGACCCTCAGAGGCAAGCCAGCAGTCGGAGCACCTGACTCAGAGGGGAAGGTGCATACGCCCACTCCTGGAGCTCCAGTTCTGGAGCAACACCCAGAACACTGGCTCCGTGTGTGCACAGAGATGCTTCAGAGTGAAGTCCAATGTTGGCACTAGACTGGCTTGCACCAGCCGGCTGGCCGCACAGCTAACGGCAGCCTGGATCTTGTGGTATCTGCTGTTTCCGCTTCTCTGGACCTTGATTTGAAAAGGGTGTGGACACGGAAACTTTCTGGCTATATGCTAAATCCACAGTATCAATAGACAGGGACAGCAGCAGGAAATGTGTGCAGGAGAAACCTCTGAGAGACGGCGGCAGAGAACCCTGGCCTGTGTGCCAGTGAGGCTGAGGTCACACCTTTCACAGGCAAGGGTATTAACCCCAGGGCAGGTGTCCTGGAAGGGCCATGGGGAGCATTTCCTGATGACCCCGACATACAAGCCTGAGTCAAGAAGCGTCTCACAGCCCCAGCCCTGGGACAGGACAACAGGCTGCAGCTCAGTCCAAGGCCTGGATCCTGGTCCCGTCAGGCTCCACACCAGCAGAGAGAGGCTGTGATCACAAGCTCACAGCTCTCATTGGCCCTGGTGAGTCTCCAAATGCCCTGGACAGGACGTGGGTTCGAGCCTGAACTGCTCAGACCACCAGGGTGCAGGGCAGCATCACCTGATGCCAACCGCTCAAGACCCTGTCTGCCACCTCCACACTCGGGGGAAACCATACTAACACAACCAGGGATGCGATCATGCACAGGGATGGGATCATGCACGGAGATGCGGCAGCAGTGTGAATGCCAGGAACACCAGGAGCCTGCATGAGTCCTCTTGTCAGGCCTTCCTAATGACCCTGACAATGAACAAGCCTATCCCCACACTAGGTGAGGAAACTTGCATCAGAGATGTGCAGTGACTTGGCCAGACCACACAGCAGGAACCTGGCTGAACACGATTCAAAACCAGGAATAAGTCCCTCTCAGTCAACTCTTGCTCATTCTAGAATGCCCCACAATGGCCTCATAAAGTCCATTATTCCATTTCACAGATGAGGAAAACTGTGGAGGGTGGGGATCAGCCCCTTCCACAAGGCCACAGAGCCAGGGAGAGGCTGGCCTTGGGCGTCCTCCTGGGCAGAGAGCGGGGGCCCCAGCGAAGCCTACACTGACATAGGAAGCAGCAACGACTCTGCTCCTCTGCAGGCGGGGGACCTGGCCGGGGCCTTCCAGTAATTAGTGGGCTCTTGTTAAGACCCAGTCGCGCCATGCCTGGGCCAGGGCTTGTTTTTGTTCCCAGGCGAGGCCCTCGCAGGAAGGCCAGGCGCACGTGCGCAGCCCCATAAATCCAGTCGGCGTCGCTCATTACAACGTTCCGCTTCACGACTCTGCCGCCCCAGCCGCTCGGGCTTCGCGGCCGCCGGGCCTCCCTGCAGCCCAGCTCGGCTGCCCCGCGCCGCCCGCGGCCTCAGACATGAGCTCATCCAGCGCGCGGCGTGTGAGGAAGTGGCCGGGCGGCGCTCTCGGCAGCGAGGGGACAATGTGCCCATTAAGGCTGTCAGTTGTCAGCCCCTCAACCCCCCTAACACAACCAGGGATGCGATCATGCACAGGGATGGGATCATGCACGGAGATGCGGCAGCAGTGTGAATGCCAGGAACACCAGGAGCCTGCATGAGTCCTCTTGTCAGGCCTTCCTAATGACCCTGACAATGAACAAGCCTATCCCCACACTAGGTGAGGAAACTTGCATCAGAGATGTGCAGTGACTTGGCCAGACCACACAGCAGGAACCTGGCTGAACACGATTCAAAACCAGGAATAAGTCCCTCTCAGTCAACTCTTGCTCATTCTAGAATGCCCCACAATGGCCTCATAAAGTCCATTATTCCATTTCACAGATGAGGAAAACTGTGGAGGGTGGGGATCAGCCCCTTCCACAAGGCCACAGAGCCAGGGAGAGGCTGGCCTTGGGCGTCCTCCTGGGCAGAGAGCGGGGGCCCCAGCGAAGCCTACACTGACATAGGAAGCAGCAACGACTCTGCTCCTCTGCAGGCGGGGGACCTGGCCGGGGCCTTCCAGTAATTAGTGGGCTCTTGTTAAGACCCAGTCGCGCCATGCCTGGGCCAGGGCTTGTTTTTGTTCCCAGGCGAGGCCCTCGCAGGAAGGCCAGGCGCACGTGCGCAGCCCCATAAATCCAGTCGGCGTCGCTCATTACAACGTTCCGCTTCACGACTCTGCCGCCCCAGCCGCTCGGGCTTCGCGGCCGCCGGGCCTCCCTGCAGCCCAGCTCGGCTGCCCCGCGCCGCCCGCGGCCTCAGACATGAGCTCATCCAGCGCGCGGCGTGTGAGGAAGTGGCCGGGCGGCGCTCTCGGCAGCGAGGGGACAATGTGCCCATTAAGGCTGTCAGTTGTCAGCCCCTCAACCCCCCAAACCCCGCACCCCCTGGAGGCAGGACCACTCCACTCTGGGCCCCGCCCACCCTCCAGTGCATGAGGATGCGCCCCAGGGTGGGGCCTGTCCACTCAGGGGCTGAGGGTGGCTGCAGGAAGTGGAAGCAGGGTTGTGGGGGGACAGGGGAGGGGGGTGTGGCAGAAGTGGGCTCAGAGACCTAGCCCCTGATCTCCATCCTGCCGCCAGTGACTGTCCACCTCCCTGTGGGATCTTGGGCAGGTCCCCTGACCTCTGGGCCCGCATCCCCACAGCTGTTAATGGGAAACCATGCCTTGACTGGCCAGGAAAGCTCCATTCTGCAGCCTGAGACCTGAGCCTCTGTACTTTGGTCTCCTCAATCAGTGCAAAACCTGGCTCGTCCTTTATTTCTGGTCTGAGGAACTGCTAGGGGGTGAAGGCCGGACAGGTCACCCTACCGCTTCCAGGGGTGGTCTCATCTGTTAAAATGGAGTTGGCAGCTCAGTGTGAGGGACAGATGCTCCATCAAAATGAGCTACTTCTTTCTATTGCTCTGGTTCCCATAAAGGTCAGAAGCCTCGTCGCTGTCATGGCTAGAATCCACACTCTGGCTAGGGTCAGTGTTTGACAGTAGCCAGCTCATCTCCATGCGGCCAGCTTCAAGGGAACGTGGCCACGGGTTATCAATGCCGTGGTCGATTCTAACCCAGCACTGTGTATGGCTGAGGGGCTGGAGTCACTGGCAAGCCCTTCCCCATCTTGTGTTACCATAGCACAGAGAGGAGCTGGGCAATGCTCTCTAGAAGGGGGGGAACCTTCTAGAACTGTGCCATCTAATGTAGCTGTGCCATTAGCTACATGTGGTTATTTAAAAATTCATTAAAACACAATAAAATTAAGAATTCAGCTCCTCGTTTTCACTGGTCACCTTGTAAGCACTCAGTAGCCACTGTATCGGGCAGCTCTGTTCTAGAACATCAGTGCAACACCCCAAGCTTTTCATACCATTTAGTGTATGGAGCGACAACCGTGGCTGAGGCATTTCTACCAGCAAATGTTTGTATGCTGCCAATAAGGACAGGGGCGGGGACTGATAATCATGCTGGTGGAAACTAAAATCCACGCACTGCTGCGTGCCTCATACCTGTATGCCATTTAACCCCCATCTTCCAAATACGCTCCAGTTAGTGACGTAGCTCCATTTCACTCAAGACAAAATGCACTTAAGAGCTCAGTCAAGCAAGGAAGAGGGCACTGCCAGCTCCAGCTGCACAGCCAGCCTCCCCTCAGGCTGGATTTCCATCTGACCCTCTGTGCTTTGATTAGATCTGCACCCAGAGGAATGCCTGCTCTTTCCCCAAAGTGCCAGTTCCCTTCTGGCCTTTCACGGAGCTCTGAATGTTTCTTCCTCTCAGGAAAGCTCAGCCTTATCTGCAAAGACCCCTCCTGGCCAGGGGCCTGCCACAGCCCATCAGGGCCCCGCGTTCCTAGAGCGACCAGCTCAGTGGACCCACCCACGGCCAGGGACCATGGGGGTAGACTATGGATGAAGCCCCTAGCTGTGCTGCCAGCCCCTGCAGGGAGTGCAGGCCTCTACAGGGTCAAGCTAGCGGGGTGCAAAAGGGCAGCAGGTGTCAGGTGGACACGCCACTGTATGTACCTGTGAGCAGGAGGCGCTCCTGCCCCAAGCCCTGGCTGTGGCCCATGCTGAGGCGCAGGGGGCAGGACAGGGAAACGGTGGCTGGGCCCTTGGCATGAGCCCCAGCGCCTTCGTTCACTTGTCTATAAGTCACTGAACAACGGCCAGGCGTTGGGCCCGGACAGCCCACAGGCCTCAGGCAGCCCCTGAGTCGGGGCCCCACTGCCTGCTGTCATGTGCCCACTGCAGCCACGCTGGCTGAACCAGGGCTTTCAGGCTTCGAGCTGAGGGAACCACACCCCCATGCTGGAGGCAGAGGGATGGACCGTGCCCTCCCCAGGGCCTGAGCCTACATGTGTCTCGCTGAAGCCCTAGGACTCCGGTTTAAGAGCCTTTTTATAGACTTCTATAAAGGAGAAAGTGAACTTTTAACATGTTTGCACTCCACTAAGTCAATACGCATAAAAGGGACAACAGCTGAGCTTCCTCTGCCCAGATGCGGTCCAGCAGGGCTGGAGGGCAGCGTGGGTACCACCCAGCTGCCACGGGCATCTATAGCTGTTTCTCCTCACCTCTGGGTCTGCAGCGGGACGCCCACTTAGCATGCCACTGTCCACCAGACCACGGGCAGCACTAATGAAGCCGGAAAGCCCTCCCTGGCCGGGCTAATGGGTGCTCCTGCCCTCACTCAGCCGAGACGGCCCCCCAGACGCATGGTTTTCATGGGAAGATTTAGAGGAGGGGAAATGCGGAAGCTATAAAGTTTTACTAGGAATTCTCAACCATCCTCCCTTGGCCCTGACACTCATGCTGCCCTTCATTTTTAAGAGAGCTTCCTTTCTGCTTTGAACTTACCCCTTAAATCTAAGCACCTCTGTGCCCACCTCCAGGATCTGGGATCTGGACTCAGGCTCCAGTGATGCTCACCCAGGAGTTAGCGGATGAGACAGCTCAGGCATCCCAGAGGGCCTTCTCTTGCCCAGCCTCGCCCTGGAACAATCCTCAAGGGTGCCGTCTGCCTGCCATCACACCAAGGTCATGGAGGCCACGGTTTCACGCCTGTGATAGGACATGTCTCGGGTCAGGTTTGCAGACATGCATATAGCTCTTTCTCTACTCACTCATCTGCATGAGCACCTACATGAAGGCCCCCTGGGCACCTGGTAAGCATGAATTCAGTGGTCAAGAACGCAGACATTTGAGTCGATTTCTGGGATCAAGCTCCAGCTTTGTCACTTATGAGCTGTAACCTCGGATAAGTCACTTAGCTTCTTTGAGTCTATAATCTGTCTCATCTAAGATAGGAACAGTGGTGTCTCCAACACACACGCACACCCACCAGGAGGTTGCTGTGACTATTATGCCCAGTGCAAGCTTCCCACCTGGGCTTCCCAGGTGGCACTAGTGGTAAAGAACCCGTCTGCCAATGTAGGAGATATAAGAGATGGAGGTTGAATCCTTGGGTCAAGAAGATTCCCTGAGGTAGGAAATGGCAACCGGCTCCACTATTCTTGCCTGGAAGATCCATCCCATGGACAGAGAAACCCGGCGGGCTACAGTCCATGGGGTCGCAAAGAGCTGGACACCACTGAGCACACGCACAGAGCAGGCACTCCATAAATGGCAGCGGCAAGCCTAACAGCTCCATGAGGAAGATAGCAGCCTCCCTTCCGGAGGACAAGGGAGTGAGAAGCTCACGCGGGAGAAAGAGACAGAAGTGGGTTTAAGTCTCAGTTCTTTCACACTCCAAAAGCCATGACCATGAACTCTTTAGAACAGAACACTGCAGGCTGGAAAGCCAAGCAGGCCCTTTCATCAGTAAGAAACACTTAGTGTCAAGAAACTTAGCTGGAATTTTGTAAACAGTGACTCTCCAAAGGAATCATTTTCATGTGAGTTGGCGATGGTTGGTGGGGGGGTAGTGGTTTTATTATAACGCTTTCAGGGCTCAGGGAGTTGGTCTAGTGTGTGGGGACAGTTTACTACCTGCTGCAGAAAATCAAACTTTCTCTGTGGGCTCAAACTCCAGAGTTAACTAACCGTGGCTCCAAGAGCCCAGGCCCTGCAGCCAGCAGTGGAGGCCAGGCCAACAGAAGCCCTCTGGCAGTGCCCTCAGGAAGGGGTGGGGTGGGGAGGGACTGCAGGCTGCCTGGCATTCCTCTCAGAGATCTGACATCTCTCTGCCACATCCTAGTCTGGAAGCACCTGGAAAATTGACCATCTCTTTGCAAATTCTGAGAACTACCTGCTAACCACCTTTAGGGAATTCTTAGTTTCTAGGAGAATTTCTTGAAATCATTCATGAAATATTTTCTCCTTATTTCTGAATGAAGCAAGACCTCCTCGCTGTAAAGTCATGTAAAGCACAGGCCTGTGGCAATACTCAGGCTTAGAATCAACTGGTAGTATGAGGCAGAAGTCAGTGGCTGGATGCATGGGGAACCACTTGGGTAGCAGGTGGGGAAACTGAGGCCCCAGTGCAGAGAAACCACTCAAGACTCAGTTACCAGCCTCGTGTCAGTTCTGGGGAGGTACGTGCCACTGTCTTGGTCCATCTGCCTTTCTGTCTTTGCCTCACTCTCCTTTATAACAGCCTTGAAATGCCCAAATCCCAAGGTTAATTGTGCTAAATTTTTCTTTAGATAAAGAGCTGATTTGTTTTTTTCAAGTTTCTAAAATGTCAAGGAATATGTGGATCAATCAGGTTCTGGGAGGAGGTTCCCGAGGAGCAAAGGCTGGCCTAGTCATGGAAGGTTCCTAAGGCCTTAGAAAAAAAGCAAAACACCAAAGCTGATGCACCCCACTCCCACACCCTGTCCATCACCGCAGCCTGCCAGTTGCTCTAACAAAGCCATCTGCCAATCGCATGCCATACTCCTTAAGCCATGGTGAAGGTGGTATTTAGGGCTTGCTGTCTGAGTACACCAAAGCCAAAGGCGTTTCTGATAAAAGCTCACAGATTCCACTCCTGTGCTGGCTTTCTCTAAAGGCCACAGAGTGGAGTGAGTTGTCCTGTCTTCCCTGAGAGCACATGGAACCCATTTTTGGCTGGCACGCAGCCTTCTGGGAGCTCTGCCCTCTGGAACACTGATATAAAGCCAGAAATTGTTGATGAAGTGCAGCCAAATGGGGAGAAACTGTTGTCCCAAAGCTCACAGTTATGCCTTGGTAGGGAAAGGGGGCTTCATTCCCCATCAGTGAGGCCTGATCTTCCCTCAGGGGCCTGCTCTCTTTTCCGTTTGTTCCTGATCGGCTGTTGGACGCAACTCTGAAGAAAACGAACTCCGAGAAGAGAGAAGATGCTCACAAAGACATGCCAGCAGAGTGCTGGAAGGGAAGAGGTGGAAACCAACACAGAAAGCAGTGGCCAGGGCCACTGCAGGGAGAGGCTCTGGGGCGGATCCAGGAAGGCCCCACGCTCATCGTCTCCTTCAGCCCCTCAGGTCTTAGTGTCTGGAGTTGTTTCCCATTGCTACTGTAACAAATTATCTCGAACTTGCTGCTGCTACTGCTGCTACTGCTGCCAAGTCGCTTCAGTCGTGTCCGACTCTGTGTGACCCCATAGACGGCAGCCCACCAGGCTCCCCCGTCCCTGGGATTCTCCAGGCAAGAACACTGGAGTGGGTTGCCATTTCCTTCTCCAATGCATGAAAGTGAAAAGTGAGAGTGAAGTTGCTCAGTCGTTGTCCGACTTAGCGACCCCATGGACTGCAGCCTACTAGGCTTCTCCATCCATGGGATTTTCCAGGCATCTTCAGTCGTGTCCGACTCTGTGTGACCCCATAGACGGCAGCCCACCAGGCTCCCCCGTCCCTGGGATTCTCCAGGCAAGAACACTGGAGTGGGTTGCCATTTCCTTCTCCAATGCATGAAAGTGAAAAGTGAGAGTGAAGTTGCTCAGTCGTTGTCCGACTTAGCGACCCCATGGACTGCAGCCTACTAGGCTTCTCCATCCATGGGATTTTCCAGGCAAGAGTACTGGAGTGGGGTGCTTAAAACAACACAGGCTATCCTACAGTTCTGGAGGTCAGAAGTCCACAGTGGGTCTCATTATACTAAAATTCAAAGTGTCACCGGCTGTGTTTCTTCTGGGGGGCGGGGGGTGGGGTGGGGAGGTCGAAAGGAGAACCTACTTCTTGCCTTTTCCAGTGTCAAGAGGCCGCCTGCAGTCTTTGGCCCATGCTGCTTCTGCCAACTGCAAAGCTGGCCGTGTAGAACTTTCTAACTCCTCTCTACCTCTCTCTGACCTGTTTCTGTCATCCCACCTCTTCTGACTCTGACACTCCTGCCTTCCTCTCTTACTTATAAAGGCCCTTATGATTACATTGGACCCAGCCATGTAACCTCATCTCCAAATCCTGAACTTAATTACATATGCAGAGTGTCTGTGCCCTATAAAGGTGACGAGGATTGAGCACCTTTGGGTGGGAGGGGGGTGTGGCACTCCATCTACGAGAGTCTGTCCTCATAGATCTTGGGGGCATAAGTGGCCCACATACCCCCAGGAACAGGGAAAGATGGACTTGCCATCAAGAAAGGGTTAGTGGAATTATGTGTGTCATACAAGGAAGGAAATCCAGTAGATGAAACAGCTTTCCCTGCAAAGTGCTTTCTCCCAGCATCACCCAATGAATGTGACTCTGAGGGCTCAGGGGCACAAGGCCCCTCTCCTGGGCCAGGGCATGCCCTTAGCCCTACTGGGAAACAGAACCCGGCCCTTCACTACTTAACCCAAACCTTCCCCCATCAGGCTGCTGCACCCCCACTCAAATCTTTCATGGTGCCACCTAACAAAGCTCCAAGTGTGGACTTCAGCCACTTGGTTTTGGACAAACTTTTGACCCCGTGAAGCCCATGCCAGGGGGTGATGTAGGGGATGCGGAGCCACAGAGGGCTGGAGGAGCAGGCTCTGAGCAGCCACACACTGCAGCTCCCACGGGATACACACAGAGAGCAGGCTGAGAACGGACTCTGGAATCCATGAGCCCAGGATCAATCCCGCCTCTCAGCTGGCTGAGTCTGCAGGTCCTGACCCAACCCCAGTCCCAGGCACAGTGAAGCCTAATGGGTAAGTATCTACCTTCCTCCAAACGTCAGGCATGGTGGCTTTCTCTTAATTCTCTCCGAGGTTCTGGTATGCCTGCTCTTTCTCCAGATCCTCATCCCTGGGAGCCCCGGCTCCTCTGCAGCTTTCTTCCAGGAAAGGCCCTTGTCTCCTGACCTCCTGGAGGCAGGCAGGGTAGACCAGCTGCTTCTGAGTGAGGAGCAGGAGAAGGCTGGCTCACCTGCCAGGCTTGCTGGAGAAGCTACCAGGAGGGCTCTCCTCCTCAACCACCTGCTCATCCCGCTGGGCCTTGCAGATGCCCTCCTCCCAGAGTGAGGGGCGTCACTGCACCAGTACTGGCAGCTGGCGACTCACTTTCTACACTGGTGCTCTGAATTACTGGGCTTTATGGTCTGAGCTTTCATCTTGACGCTCAGACCAGAGCCAACAGAAGTCAGCACCGTGGACTCCAGGATTCCTTAACACCGACCACAACGACACCAACAACAGGGAGCACCGACGGACGGCTAAGCACGTGTCAGGCCTTGTGCAAATGGCAGCAGCAACGACAGAGGAGGGCACGGCTGTCACGCGCACTCACAAGGCGGGGGCACAGCGAGCCTTTGAGAAGTCAAGCAACTTGCCCAAGGTCACGTAGGCAAGAGAGGGACCACAACCTGAACCCAGGGTCCATTTTCTCTTCTTTTTGAAAAATCGGGGTACAGCTGCTTTATAATGTTGTACAACAAAGTGAATTAGTGATATGCATACATACATCTGTTCTGTTGTTTTCCTCTATTTCTTTGCACTGATCGCTGAGGAAAGCTTTCTTATCTTTCCTTGCTATTCTCGGGAACTCTGCATTCAGATGCTTATATCTTTCCTTTTCTCCTTTGTTTTTTGCTTCTTTTGTTTTCTATTTGTAAGGTCTCCTCAGACAGCCATTTTACTTTTTTGCATTTCTTTTCCATGGGG
>SJYC01127861.1:0-27352 GCA_006408675.1 Madoqua kirkii | reverse complement strand
TCCCCAGAAGTCTTAGCAAAGAAACCTGCTTGCAATTTGGTAGGTAATGTCTCTCTTGAACTGCGATTGCCCCCTTCCAGCACTTAAGGCTCTTGGCTGCCTGTTACCAGAGGGGGATGGTCTGCAGCCGGCTATTTCCAATCCATCCTTTGTTCTGTGCGCGGGTCTGTCGATGTCTTACGTTCGAGCGTTTTGCGTGGTACCTATCCCACAGTCTGGTTTGCTAGTCCAAGTTAGTTCATTCTGGCCACGCGCGGACTCGATTCTGGCCGCGTTACCACCCGATTCTCGATTCTTGAGAAAAGCCCTGCAGCCTGCATATCCTGTGGCCCGATTCTTAGAAAGCACTGCCGCTGGCGCGTCCTGCTCCTCCCTGTCCAACCTCCACTTGCTAGTGGTGGATGCAGGCATCTGCGCTGCTTTTCCGCTGGGGGTTTTGCTGTTGGGCTGTTGGTTTTAATTATTTATTTATTTTTCCTTCCTGTTATGTTGCCCTCTGTGCTTCCAAGGCTCGCCACAGACTCGGCTGTGAGAATGTTTCCTGGTGTTTGGAAACCTCTCTTTTTAAGAGTCTCTTCCTGGGACAGGGCTCCCTCCCTACCTCTTTTGCCTCTTTTTTCATCTTTTATATTTATTCCTACCTGTTTTTGAAGCCAATGATCTGCTTTGCTGGATGCCTGATGTCCTCTGCCAGCATTCAGAAGTTGTTTTTTAGAATTTACTCAGTGCTGAAATGTTCCTTTGATGAAGTAGTGAGGGAGAAAGTGGTCTCCCCATCCTATTCCTCCGCTATCTTTTATATGTCAAGCATCCAGCTCTTACTGAGCACCTACTCTTCCCCTCTGCTTACCATTGAGAATACATTAGCGAGCATATTCTATCCAGTCCTTACCCTCACGGAGCTTTCATTATTTAGTTAGGGTCTCTCTCTACTAGATAATCACACAAGCAGGATTTAATTACTATGGTGAAAATTCTATAACTAAAAATCACAAAATGGTATGAAAGTAAATAGGGAATCGGACAGTATTTAGAAGTTAATCAAGAGAGTTCCTTAAGAAAATAGTGATTGAATTCATACCTGAAAGATGAGTAAGAGTTGGCTATGCACAATCTGGAGTAAACAACATTCTTAGCAGATGCATCTATAATGTCTTGAGGCAAAGAAAGAGTTTGTTCAGAGAAAACAGAGAAGGATGTTGGATGTAATATGTAGAACTGGGAAGCCATGAGATGGTTTTAGTAGAGGAATGATTTAACCAGATTTACATTTTAAATGGGCTTCCCTTGTGGCTCAGCTGGTAAAGAATCTGCCTGCAATGCAGGAGACCTGAGTTTGATCCCTGGGTTGGGAAGATCCCCCAGAGAAGGGAAAGGCAACCCACTCCAGTATTCTGGCCTGGAGAATTCCGTGTATTGTGTAGTCCATGGGGTTGCAAAGAATCCGACATGACTGAATGACTTTCACTTTTCACATTTTAAATAATTGCTGTCATTGCTACGTGAAAAATGGAGTTGGGACAGGAAAAGTATGTTAGAGGAAACTAGTGAGAGGGTGATTTGGGTAGCCAGGTGAGAGATGATGGTAACTTCAATTGGAAAGCACGTCGATTTGGCGGCAAAGTCAACTGAATTTGTGATTGTTTTTGGTGGGGACAGAGAAGGGAAAGGCAACCCACTCCAGTATTCTGGCCTGGAGAATTCCGTGTATTGTGTAGTCCATGGGGTTGCAAAGAATCCGACATGACTGAATGACTTTCACTTTTCACATTTTAAATAATTGCTGTCATTGCTACGTGAAAAATGGAGTTGGGACAGGAAAAGTATGTTAGAGGAAACTAGTGAGAGGGTGATTTGGGTAGCCAGGTGAGAGATGATGGTAACTTCAATTGGAAAGCACGTCGATTTGGCGGCAAAGTCAACTGAATTTGTGATTGTTTTTGGTGGGGGCAGAAATGGAGTGGAATGTGGTTAGGGGAGAATCATTGAAGGAGAGGAAGTGTTAATAATGGTTCACAGACTTCTGGCTAGAGAGTCTAGGAGGATGCTGGTATCATTTTCCATGATAGGTAACGCCAGAGGAGAAGCAGTTTTGGGCAAAGTGGTTAGAGATGATTAATTTATTTGGAGAGCATGCTCTGTTTGAGATTCTAATAATACATTCAAATGTCTCAACTAGAGATAATTTAAACATTTGGACCAATGAATATGTAACTCAGAAGAGCAATCTGGGCTGGAGATGTTTTAAATACTATTGCCTATACATGGTGTCAAAATTTTCCAAGCCAGGCTTCAGCAATACGTGAACTGTGAACTTCCAGATGTTCAAGCTGGTTTTAGAAAAGGCAGAGGAACCAGAGATCAAATTGCCAACATCTGCTGGATCATGGAAAAAGCAAGAGAGTTCCAGAAAAACATCTATTTCTGCTTTATTGACTATGCCAAAGCCTTTGAGTGTGTGGATCACAATAAACTGTAGAAAATTCTGAGAGAGATGGGAATACCAGACCACCTGACTTGCGTCTGGAGAAATCTGTATGCAGGTCAGGAAGGAAGAGTTAGAACTGGACATGCAACAACAGACTGGTTCCAAATAGGAAAAGGAGCACGTCAAGGCTGTATATTGTCACCCTGCTTATTTAACTTATATGTGGAGTACATCGTGAGAAACGCTGGACTGGAAGAAACACAAGCTGGAATCAAGATTGCCAGGAGACATATCAATAACCTCAGATATGCAGATGACACTACCCTTATGGCAGAAACTGAAGAGGAACTAAACGCCTCTTGATGAAATTGAAAGAGGAGAGTGAAAAAGTTGGCTTAAAGCTCAACATTCAGAAAATGAAGATCATGGCATCTGGTCCCATCACTTCATGGGAAATAGATGGGGAAACAGTGGAAACAGTGTCAGACTTTATTTTTGGGGGCTCCAAAATCACTGCAGATGGCGATTGCAGCCATGAAATTAAAAGACTCTTACTTCTTGGAAGAAAAGTTATGACCAACCTAGATAGTATATTCAAAAGCAGAGACATTACTTTGCCGACTAAGGTCTGTCTAGTCAAGGCTATGGTTTTTCCAGTGGTCATGTATGGATGTGAGAGTTGGACTGTGAAGAAGGCTGAGTGCCAAAGAATTGATGCTTTTGAACTGTGGTGTTGGAGAAGACTCTTGAGAGTCCCTTGGACTGCAAGGAGACCCAACCAGTCCATGCTGAAGGAGAGCAGCCCTGGGATTTCTTTGGAAGGAATGATGCTAAAGCTGAAACTCCAGTACTTTGGCCACCTCATGCGAAGAGTTGACTCACTGGAAAAGACTCTGATGCTGGGAGGGACTGGGGGCAGGAGGAGAAGGGGACGACAGAGGATGAGATGGCTGAATGGCATCACGGACTCGATGGACATGAATCTGAGTGAACTCCGGGAGTTGGTGATGGACAGGGAGGCCTGGCTTGCTGCAATTCATGGGGTTGCAAAGAGTCGTACATGACTGAGCGACTGAACTGAACTGAACTGAACTAATAGATGGTGTTTGAAGATACAGGAATAGCTGAGATCACTTTGGGAGAGAATTGAAGAGGGACAAAGACTGAGCCCTGAGGAAGTTTTACACAGAAAGATGGGTAGAAAGGGAAACATCAGCAAAGCAGGCTGATAATGAGTCAGAAGAAAAACCAAATAAGTGTGGGGACATGGAAAGATGCAAGGCAAGGAAAGAGACAGTTACTAGAGGGAGGAGTGGAATCCTGTGTACTATGAAGGAAGCTAGGAGTTTAGATAGGCAAGATGTGAGCATTTTCATTGACTTGGAAACATGTAAGTCACGGGTGGCTTAATGCTAGAATCCAGGCAATAAGAACAGAAGCCAGGTCTATGGCTGTACCACCCTGTACGCACCCGATATTGTCTGATCTTGGAAGCTAAGCAGGGTAGGCCCTGGTGAGTGCTTGGTTGGGAAGAACAGGAGCCAGACTAGAATGGATTGAGAATAGTAGTGGAAATTGAAGCTATAGCTCTATATTTATACTTGGGAGACTAAATAAGGTTTTAGTTGGAAATTTGTAGTCTGGTAAAGGCTATGGTTTTTCCAATGGTCATGTATGGATGTAAGAGTTGGACTGTGAAGAAGGCTGAGTGCCAAAGAATTGATGATTTTGAACTGTGGTGTTGGAGAAGACTCTTGAGAGTCCCTTGGAATGCAAGGAGATCCAACAAGTCCATGCTGAAGGAGAGCAGCCCTGGGATTTCTTTGGAAGGAATGATGCTGAAGCTGAAACTCCAATACTTTGGCCACCTCGTGCAAAGAGTTGACTCATTGGAAAAGACTTTGATGCTGGGAGGGACTGGGGGCAGGAGGAGAAGGGGACAACAGAGGATGAGATGGCTGGATGGCATCACGGACTCGATGGATGTGAGTCTGAGTGAACTCCGGGAGTTGGTGATGGACAGGGAGGCCTGGCTTGCTGTGATTCACGGGGTCACAAAGAGTTAGACACGACTGAGCGACTGAACTGAACTGAACTGAACTGAAAATTTTGTTTTTGTTTTTAAGATAGGAGAGACACTTTAACAAGTGCTTCTGGGAAAACTGGTCAGCCACATGTAAAGGAATGAAACTAAAACACTTTCTCACACCATACAAAAAGTAAACTCAAAATGGATTGAAGATCTAAATGGGAGACCAGAAACTATAAAACTCTTAGTGGAAAACATAGGCAGAACACTCTCTGACATAAATCACAGCAAGATCTTCTATGATCCACCTCCCAGAGTAATGGAAATAAAAACAAAAACAAATGAGATCTAATGAAACTTAAAAGCTTTTGCACAACGAAGGAAACTATGGCGGTGGTGGTGGTTTAGTCTCTAAGTTGTATCCGACTCTTGCGATCCTATGGAGTGTAACCTTCCAGGCTCCTTGTCCATGGTTTTCTCCAGGTGAGAATACTGGAATGGGTTGCTATTTCCTTCTCCAGGAAGGCAACTATAAGCAAGGTGAAAAGAGAGCCTTCAGAATGGGAGAAAATAGTAGTGAATGAAGCAACTGACAAAGAATTAGTCTCAAAAACATGCGAGCAGCTCATGCAGCTCAATAACAGAAAAATGAATAACCCAATCAAAAAGTGGTCCAAAGAACTAAATAGACATTTCTCCAAAGACATAAAGATGGCTAATAAACACATGAAAGAATGATTAACATCACTCATTATTAGAGAAATACAAATCAAAACCACCAAGAGGTATCATCTCACACCAGTCAGAATGGCTGCCATCAAAAAGCCTACAAACAAATGCTGGAGAGGGTGTGGAGAAAAGAGAACCCTCTTACACTGTTGGTGGGAATACAAACTAGTACAGCTTCTATGGAGAACAGTGTGGAGATTCCTTAATAAACTGGAAATAGAACTGCCATGTGACTCAGCAATCCCACTGGTGGTCATACACACCAAAGAAACTAGAAGTGAAAGAGACACATGTTCTTCACTGTTCATTGTAGCACTGTTACAATAGCTAGGACATTGAAGCAACCTAGATGTCCATCAGCAGAAGAATGGTTAAGGAAGTTGTGGTACATATATACAATGGAACATTACTCAGCTAAAAACAATGCATTTGAGTCAGTTCTAATGAGGTGGATGAAACTGGAGCCTATTATACAGAGTGAAGTAAGTCAGAAAGAGAAACACCAATATACTATATTAATGCATTTATATGGAATTTAGAAAGGTGGTAATGACGATCCTGTATACAAGGCAGCAGAAGAGACACAGATGTAAAGAAGAGACTATTGGACTATGTGGGAGAAGTTGAGGGTGGGATGGTTTGAGAATAGCACTGAAACATGTATATTACCATATGTGAAATAGATGACCAGTGCAAGTTCGATGCATGAAGCAGGGCACTCAAAGCCAGTGCTCTGGGAGGGGGATAGGGCGGGGAAGGAAGGGGGAAGGGGTTCAGGATGGGGGGCTCATGTGCTCTTGAGGCTGATCTGTGTTGATGTGTGGCAGGGGCCACTACAGTGTTGTGAAGTGACTGTCCTCCAATTAAAATCAATCAATAAATTTTTAAAACAAGATAGGAGAGACAATAGTATGTTTAAGTGATTACCAAGGGAGTTCAGTAAAGAAGGAAAGTTTGAAGTTATCTAAGAGACAACGGATATAATCCAGAGGGGGAAGTTCCTGAGAAAGTGGGAAGAGGTGGGATTCATAGCACAGATGAAGAGATTTCCTATGATGGAAAATACTTCCTATTTAATTAACAGGAAGAGAGAGATAACAAATGTGAAGTTTAGAATATATAAATGTGATTCCTTTAGAGTGTAATACGACTTAAATCCTGTTAGTGATCTGAGGTTATTTGCGTATATACCTCCAGAGCTTGAAATTAGTAACCATGTTATTGGGAGATTAAGATGTAGTACATTTGTGGATGCCTTCCTACCTGAGGCGTACTTAAGAGATAAGGTGCTATAATCTTATGTGAAGTGAATTGATATCTCTGTCACTCCACTGGCATGGAGCCTGGGTACCTACACATGGCAGGTCTCACTTCTCACCCACAAGGTGATTTGATAAGTACCCCCAGGCAAACAGTCAAAATAAAAGTTGATGGGCACTGAACAACCTTGTGCTTATAGACTTCATCAGGATTGAATAACACTCCAGGATTAGTTTTCACCCTTGTTTTGGACAGCATAGGAATAGAAAGATTTGCTAGACTCCTAAGATGCAGAGGCACCTTTGGCTGGGATAGTGGCAGTAGTAATGTGTCGGTAAGAATTGTATTTGACTGCAAGAGACAAAAATTTCCACCACATTGGCCTAAACAATATGGGTTCATGTCATATGATAATCAGTTCTCTGATACAGATTTCTGGTGTTTCAGGGACAGAACACTGTCAGGGCCAGCATCTTTGTGTTCTCTTGATCTTTCCCCACGTTCAGGTATGAGTGCTGATGTACAGCCATTGTTTCTGCTTTCAAAGCAAGAAGAAGTAGGAACTTGGAAGTGCTTACTAGTTGCATGTTTCACTTTTTATCAAGGAAGAAAAATTCCCCAGAATCCCTCCAGCAGATCTCTGCTTACATCTGGGGCCAGAGGGTAAAGGAAGATGACAAAGCATATTCTTGACTATGTAGCCTCTTTGGTGGAGGCATCATGGTGGAAAAGGGTGGGATATAACTCTTGGGTAGTCCAATCCGCAACATCTTTCACTTGGCAATAGGGGACTAAGGAAGCACTCCAGGAGGAGATAGAAGAGGCAAGTCATGGCCTGGGCCAAAGCAGAGGAAGTGAGTCACCAAATAGCAGTGGCTCTGAATAGACTGAAAACAGATTGGTATCTGAGAAAAGAAATCTTCAGGAAGAATGTGGTCTCTAAACCATTCCTTGGGAGCTTCAGGATAGTATCATATCTGTTTTATTCAACAACATATTACCAAGTACTTACTGTGGTATCTGGTATGTAGTAGGCTTTCAGTGACTGTTAAACTATTGCGTGAATGAATCCTCTATGACTATGGTGAGATAACCCAAGACAATAGTAGGAGGAACCTGGTGCTGCCTCACTTAATTTGGGATGTATTTCAATGGAGGTGGGGCCAATTTGGCAGATTAAAATTGTTGATTTTGATGGACTGAGAGGAGGACATAGCTTCTTTATTTTCTTTTCCAATGTATGTCCTAGAAAGGAGCCTATTTAAGAAAATTGCACAGAATTGAGGAGTTTGAGATTGAGATGAGTTTCAGGGCTTCTTACCCGCACAGGGACAGCAGGAGAGCACAGTGGGAAAGACAGGTCCAGCGTAACCCAGTCCTGTCATATCCACACATGTCTTTCTTTAAAGGGTATTCTGCACATTCAATTAACAAGAGACCAGAAGAGTGGCCGGGGGAAATTCACTCCTGATTAAAAATTCCATTTGTCTGTGAGTTGAGCTTATTTTAATAAATTGATAGAGAAATGAATCTGAGGCTGCTAGATCTTTGGTCCATTTAAATGAGTCATAGTGAATTGAATCTTTCCAATTTTTTCAGTTTTCTTTAGGCTGCTCAGTCATATATTAATAGTATTCTCAAAGTTATAAGTATATTGAAATAGATTTTACAATTGTGAAAGTTTAAAACCTAAGATTAAAAAAAAAACAGAAAAGGGGGAACTTTGCAATCTATCTTCTCTTAGATTCAGGAATTTAAAAAATCTGAAACTTATATATAATTATTTTCTCCATGTTATTCTTGAATTCCTTACATTGTTGTTGTGATCAAAGTTCTGCAAAACTTGCTTATTCTAGAAGTCATTTTCAGTGGACTGAAAAAAAAAAAACCTTCCTATGCCTCCTTAGAAATTAAAAATATAATTAACTTGTTGGAAGCCATAGAAGAACCAGAATGTTAGAACAAATAAAAGAGAGTTCTTTTCTTAATTGAGAGACTGTGAGTGAAAGTGAAGTGAAGTCGCTCAGTCATGTCCGACTCTTTGCAAACCCGTGGATGTAGCCTACCAGGCTTCTATGTCCATGGGATTCTCCAGGCAAGAATACTGGAGTGGGTTACCATTTCCTTCTCCAGGGGATCTTCCTGATCCAGGGACTGAACCCCAGTCTCCCGCATTAGAGGCAGACGCTTTAACCTCTGAGCCACCAGGGAACCCCATTAAGAGACTGTAGGGAAATAATAAGTAAAAACAACTAGGATCTTACAGGTGGTGCTAGTGGTAAAGAATCCAGCTGCCAGTGTAAGAGACAGAAGAGATGCGAGTTTGATCCCTACATTGGCAAGATCCCCTGAAGTAGGAAGTAGCAACCTACTCCAGTATTCTTGCCTGGAAAATTCCACAGACATAGGAACCTGGCAGGCTACAGTCCAAGGGGCTGCAAAGAGTCAGATATGATTGAGCAAAAGTAACCATAATTAATGTTGTTTTCCTAGTTAGATTATAATTTGCTCTGGGGCCTCCCCTGTGGCTCAGCTGGTAAAGAATCTGCCTGCAATGTGGGAGACCTGGGTTCAATCCCTGGGTTGGGAAGATCCCCTGGAGAAGAGAAAGGCTACCCACTCCAGTATTCTGACCTGGAGAATTCCATGGACAGAGGAGCCTGGTTGCAGGCTATAGTCCATGGGGTCACAAAGAGTCAGACATGACTAAGCAACTAACAGACACACATAGTAAAACTTTATTCTATATTATGATTAGTTTTGTGGCCTGAGGAGCACCAGACCCACCATCTGGTATCTGGTCCACGCTCCTAAGATAAAACTTTCGGCAAGTCACTTCTATCTATGGAGGTTCAAGGTTCCTCTTGAGAGAGCTGGACTAACATTTTGCTCCTCAGTCTTTTTCTGCCTCAACATATTAGATAGTTGCAGTATTCAATAATAAATTCAATAGTAATAGTATATGTACTAGAGTTCTGCAAAGAATCCAAATGAATAGAGTAAATACATGGGAAGGGATTTATTATGAGGGATTGGCTCTTGTAATTATGGAGGCTGAGAAATCCATATGTTAGATGCTGAGTTAGGGACTTTTCCTCATTTCATTCTCAGCACATGAAGTTGCAGTATATTTTATAATAATCCCCAATTTAGAGAGAGGAAAATTGGCTCAGAAAATTTAAGAAACAAAGCAAGGTCATGCAACTAGTGAGTAACATATCTCTTACTGAAAAGTGAAAGTGTGAGTCACGTAGTTGTGTCCGACTCTGTGACCCCATGGACTGTAGCCCACCAGGCTCCTCTGTCCATGGAATTCTCCAGGCAAGAATATCGGAGTGGGTTGCCATTCCCTTCTGCAGGGGATCTTCCCAACCCAGGGTTTGAACCCAGGTCTCCTGCATTGCAGGCAGATTATTTACCATCTGAGCCACCAGGGAAGCTCTATCTCTTATGAATTCAGGGCTATCTAATATTTAAGTGTTTGTTCTTAGTCCCTACATTATGCTGCTGCTTGTAGTCATGATTCTCAAATGGGGTGGTGAAAAGTTTATGCCCCTTGACCCATGGATATATCATGATGTTGACATGCCAGGAGATTTTAAAAAGCTCACTTGAAAAAACCAAACTAGGTGGTCTTTAGGCTTCTTTTCATAGATAACATTTATGACTTTGGGATCCTGCTGCTGAGAAGGAAGGAACAAGATTGAATCCAATAAATTTCATTGCTTTTTGTTGTCCTCAGATAGCCTGCACAAATCTGCCACTCATCAGTTCCTCCTTGTCTCCTTCAATAACTCACTGTCTTCAGAACAGCCTCTGATCAGAAACTTCATTAAGTCGGCTCTGACTTGTCTTAGATCATACCTCTTAGACAACATATTGAAAATGCCAGTTGGGTCACCTGTGGTGCTCTTCTAATTAGACTGCCTTAGGCATAATTTTGTTAATATTGCTATAACAACAAATAACCCTGTCACTGATGCTGGTGATCCAATTACAACCTGTACATCTAGCAATTATTATCTTTATAGCGGGCAAAGATAAGTTGACTGAGGGTCACTAATAAATGAGAGTCATACCCACATTTCAATTTTCTGATATCCAAAAGATGTGTTATACCTTCCATCAGGATCTTTTCTCATGAGAGCACCTCTTCTGAAAGGACTGGCAGAAAAGAAAGCATCATCAGAATCCGACTGTCACCTGGGCACATTTTTATACATTTCTTTTCCTTTCCTGCATAACAGCTGGAGACAGCAGAGATGTCTAAAAGTAGGTGAGACTCTTGACTGCAGGAGAAGATTGGAAGAGTCCTGTGGAGAGTTGTTCCTGGAAGCTTTTTGCAGATTCTTTAGAGCTAAAATGTAACCCCAAAATAGAAAGAGGATGACCATCGCATTTGGCTTACCTGCCTACGGAGGCACTGCCTTTTTTAAAGTGTTGTCAGAGCATGTGGTGTGGTGCCTTACTTCCCTGGTGGTATTGCCCTCAGGGCGTCCCTCGTAGCTCAGTCAGTAGAGAATTTGCCTGCAATGCAGGAGCCCTGGGTTTGATTCCTGGGTCGGGAAGAATCCTGGGAAGAATTCCTGGGTCGAGAAGATCCCCTGGAGAAGGAAATGGCAACCCACTCCAGTATTCTTGCCTGGAGAATCCCATGGACAGAGGAGCCTGGCGGGATATAGTCCATGGGGTGGCAAGAGTCGGACAGGACTTGCCCCTAAACCACCAGCATGTCCTTATTATATGAAAGGCTGCTCCTCAACCTCAGCTATTCCTCATTCCTGTTGTGAGTTTTCTTTTTTCTTTTCCTCGTCCTTCCCCTTCTGCTTGGCTCTGCCTCTGACTGGGGTGCTTATTCCTATGCCCTACACTCTTCCACTTCAAGCTTCAGGTGAAAACAATGGGCTGGGGAAGAGGGAAATGAGGGGCTATGCAGACTTATACTATCTTCATCACAAGAGCCTTGTAAGAGCAGTATTTTTACCTGCATGTTCCATTGGTCCAGCCATAGTCCTGCTCCACTAACTCCATAGGCCACTGATAGTTCATAGTTGAGAAAGGCTTGGAGTTCCATGCTTCTCACATGGTGTCCAAGTAGATTGTATTCCAGAAGACAAATGGAGCAAAGCCTACAAGTTTTACCTCTACTTCACCATCTGTAATGGCTCCATCACCTTTTATTGAATACCACCATTTGCCAAGACTTATGTCAGGTGCTTTACATGTATTAATATAAACCGTCTCCCTCCTATTCCAGTGTTCAGTTCCTCATTATTGTAAAAGATGACTCTGGTCCCACTTCGTCCCTTATTCCTTGGACTAAATTTTCAGGAGCCACATGGAGCCTTCTTTCTCTTGCCCAAAATTTCCCATCTCAGCTTTTCATCCCTACAGTTCCTGAAGTGGCCCCCATTTGAATCCTATCCTTTGTCTCCCTCTTCCTCAAGGTATCCTCCTAGTACCATCAACCTGTGAGATTTTCACTCTACTATCAGAATCGGGGACCCTGATCCACATGTTGGGATACTGCTCTTTTAGTTATTTTCCTGAATACAGTTTGGAATGAGAATGCACAAAAGCTTAGCTCTGTAGTTAAACGCATACCAGTATCTCAGGTGTATTGTGGTTCAATCATGTTTTACAAGTTGGTCCCAAATCCAACCCTAGTGCTGTTTCTTTGTAATATGTGTCTTGAATTGTATTCAGTGGATCTACAAATAAAGTTTTGGAGCATAATCTATTGATATGTTAGGGACTGTCGACATTTTGGACGTATTTATTAGGACGTATATATTAATAGAAAAAGTTGCCGTTTTGTAGCTTGAAGAATTAACCTTAAAATATTACTTTTAGGAATAGCAATGTCTTTTTCTAAATGAGACTTGAGTTCTGTCCTGTGACAAAACTAAATTAAGTTTTAAATAAAGTATGCGGCTTTCTACTCCAAATCAAAGCAACCAGCCAAAATAACTGGCAACTGTAGAGAATGCTATTGGAAAGTAAGTTCTTTTTTCATGAAAGGAAAAGAAAGTCTGTGTCATTTCCATCTCTTTTGGTTCACATTGAGCTCAGCTAGTTCCTGGCATAGAGTCACATTTCAATTAACTAACATTGGTGAGTGTTGGTTTTGAATAAACAGGATGCTCTAGTGTCTGTATCTTTGCTAGCAAGTATTCCAACTGAACTAAATTATTTATCTTAAATTGAGTGTCTTCCCCCACTGCCCCAATACTTTTCTCTGATGCTTATTTTTGTAGTGTGCAATTAAAGGTTGGTGAACGGCTGTTACAAATGATGGCGTATTGGTTGAATGCCCAGACAGGAGGAGAGGGTCACACCCTATCTTATTCTTGTCACACTATTCTTTGGATGAGGGAGTCAAGAGTTGGTTTGGAGCTTTTGTATTCAGTCTGTCACTTGGTTTATTGTTTGTCTGGAGTCCTTTATCATTGATGAAAGGAAGCAGAGTTCTAAATGGGAGCTCATTGAGTCAGAATCCATGTCTGTTCACCTTCATGCCCTCTTTTAACATCTAGCCTAGAGAAGGAAGGAAATAACTACCGTTTGTTAAGGATCTACTGAGTCAGGCACTCTTCTGGGCAGGTTATATACACGGTCTCATTTAATTAACACAACGGCCTTATGATACAAATTTAGAGTTGAAAAAACTGAAAAATATAAGGCTTAAGGAATTTGCTAAAATCACGTAGTTATGAAATTTACCATTGTATACTCAACTCCTAGCAGTGCCTTATACATAATTAAGTTTAGTAAATAAATACTGTTCTGTCTTTTAACTACCGTTTGTTAAGGATCTACTGAGTCAGGCACTCTTCTGGGCAGGTTATATACACGGTCTCATTTAATTAACACAACGGCCTTATGATACAAATTTAGAGTTGAAAAAACTGAAAAATATAAGGCTTAAGGAATTTGCTAAAATCACGTAGTTATGAAATTTACCATTGTATACTCAACTCCTAGCAGTGCCTTATACATAATTAAGTTTAGTAAATAAATACTGTTCTGTCTTCAATGTCCCTGCTCTTTTCATTGTCAAATGCTGCCTACCCAATATTTGTACTTAATTTAATAGCCCCAAGAATGATTTGAGACATCTGGTGAATGTGCAGGAGTTTTCATGTTTGGCATATATGTTATAACCATTCATCTAGTTATACCCACATTTTTGTGGAGGAGGATGATGCTTTCTTTTCTGTATTTTTTTAAATTCAAAAATATTTACTGAGAATCTATTGGTAAAATGGGTTATGGTGTTCAAGATAAACAAGTACGTTTCTATCTCTAACACAAAAAGCTCAAAATGTGACTCATGTTAACACACAATGACAATATATATTATATGTATATAAAATCAGTGTCACCACTGATAGGGGTTTTGTGAGAGTCTCCAGCTTCTGCCACAGAGAGACTGAGGTAGAGGTGTCTGAGGGGGAAAAAAAATATTTGAGACGCAAATGATGAATTATTGCTTATCCGCTAGATAAGAGAAAGGCATCCAAGGCCATAGGGGCGGCAAGAACAAAGATAGAAGATTTGAAAAAATCCGCAAGACATTCCCAAGTGGTGCTAGTGGTAAAGAACCGGCCTGCCAGTGCAGGAGACGTAAGAGGCAAGGGTTGGATCGCTGGGTTGGGGAGATTCCCCTGGAGGTGGGAATGGCAACCCACTCTAGTATTCTTGCCTGGAGAATCCCGTGGACAGAGGAGCCTGGCAGGCTACAGTCTACAGAGTCTCACAGAGTTAGACACAACTGAAGTGTCTGAGCACACATACACGCAAGACATTCATGTGATTGGGTGGTGGTTTGCATGTAAATATATCATGGAAGGATGAGGATGAAGAAGTAACTTGTTGATAAATACATACCATTTATTTCACACTTACTGTATTTCAATTAGATTGCTAAGAGCTTCATATAATCATCATCATCATAATGCCTGGCAATAACTTATGATTATTATTTTTATTTTAGGAATAAAGAGGGAATTTTTATTTTAGGAATAAAGAGGGAATGCCTTTGGGAATTTAAGCTTTGGCTTAATTCCAAAGTCACACGACTAGTGACTGACAGAGCCAGCTCTTGAACCAGGTGAGTCTGACACCAAAGCCATTGTGCCTTACCACTGTAGGACTGCTGCAGCTAAGTCGCTTCAGTCGTGTCCGACTCTGTGCGACCCCAGAGACGGCAGCCCACCAGGTTCCCCCGTCCCTGGGAGTCTCCAGGCAAGAGCACTGGAGTGGGTTGCCATTTCCTTCTCCAATGCATGAAAGTGAAAAGTGAAAGTGAAGTCACTCAGTCATGTCCGACCCTCAGCGACCCCATGGACTGCAGCCTTCCAGGTTCCTCCATCCATGGGATTTTCCAGGCAAGGGTACTGGAGTGGGTTGCCATTGCCTTCTCCACACTATAGGACACTACTTTCCAAATGTAAAAATTTAAGATAGAAATGGTTGCATAGGCTCCGCTAAGAAATTTGGAGTTTATTCTCCTCACTATGAGAAATAATAAAAAGATTTTAGAAGTGTTTAAAAAAAGCCCACTCTCTCTTTGACAGGCTTGGCAATATATTTCTGTATATCCTCAGGCAAGGGAAAAGAAAATATAAACACATGGGACTACATCAAACTAAAACGCTTTTGTACAGCAAAGGAAACTATCAATGATGCAAATGATGAATTATTGCTTATCAGCTAGATAAGAGAAAGGCATCCAAGGCCATAGGGGCAGCAAGAACAAAGATAGAAGATTTGAAAAAATCCACAAGACATTCCCAAGTGGTGCTAGTGGTAAAGAACCGGCCTGCCAATGCAGGAGACGTAAGAGGCAAGGGTTGGATCGCTGGGTTGGGGAGATTCCCCTGGAGGTGGGAATGGCAACCCACTCTAGTATTCTTGCCTGGAGAATCCCGTGGACAGAGGAGCCTGGCAGGCTACAGTCTATAGAGTCTCACAGAGTCAGACACAACTGAAGTGTCTGAGCACACATACACGCAAGACATTCATGTGATTGGGTGGTGGTTTGCATGTAAATATATCATGGAAGGATGAGGATGAAGAAGTAACTTGTTAATAAATACATACCATTTATTTCATACTTTCTGTATTTCAATTAGATTGCTAAGAGCTTCATATAATCATCATCATCATAATGCCTGGCAATAACTTATGATTATTATTTTTATTTTAGGAATAAAGAGGGAATTTTTATTTTAGGAATAAAGAGGGAATGCCTTTGGGAATTTAAGCTTTGGCTTAATTCCAAAGTCACACGACTAGTGACTGACAGAGCCAGCTCTTGAACCAGGTGAGTCTGACACCAAAGCCATTGTGCCTTACCACTGTAGGACTGCTGCAGCTAAGTCGCTTCAGTCGTGTCCGACTCTGTGCGACCCCAGAGACGGCAGCCCACCAGGTTCCCCCGTCCCTGGGAGTCTCCAGGCAAGAGCACTGGAGTGGGTTGCCATTTCCTTCTCCAATGCATGAAAGTGAAAAGTGAAAGTGAAGTCACTCAGTCATGTCCGACCCTCAGCGACCCCATGGACTGCAGCCTTCCAGGTTCCTCCATCCATGGGATTTTCCAGGCAAGGGTACTGGAGTGGGTTGCCATTGCCTTCTCCACACTATAGGACACTACTTTCCAAATGTAAAAATTTAAGATAGAAATGGTTGCATAGGCTCCGCTAAGAAATTTGGAGTTTATTCTCCTCACTATGAGAAATAATAAAAAGATTTTAGAAGTGTTTAAAAAAAGCCCACTCTCTCTTTGACAGGCTTGGCAATATATTTCTGTATATCCTCAGGCAAGGGAAAAGAAAATATAAACACATGGGACTACATCAAACTAAAACGCTTTTGTACAGCAAAGGAAACTATCAATAAAATGAAAAGACAACCTGATAAATTGAGAAGACGTTTGTAAATCATGTGTAGTAAAGAGTTAATATCCAAAGTATGTATGAAGAACTCATACAACTCAATAACAAAAAAATACAACCTGATTCAAAAATAGACATAGAACTCGAATACACATTTTTCTAAAGAAGATACACAGATGGCCAACAGTTCTATGAAAAGATAATCAGCATCACCAGTTATTAGGGAAATGCAAATCAAAACTACAATGAGATATTGCTTCATGCTTATTATCCAAATAAATAACAAATGTTAGCAAGGATGTGGAGAAAATGGAACCCTTATACACTGTTGATAGGAATGTAAACTGGTACAGTTACTATGGAAAACAGTATGGAGATTCCTCAGAAAATCAAGAGTAGGACTACCATATGATCCATCTATCCCACTTCTGAGTATTTACCCAAAGAATATGAAAACATTAATCTGAAAAGATATATGCACCCCTTACTTCATTGCAGCATTATTTACAATAGCCAATGTGTGGAAATGACCAAAGTGCCTACCAGTGAGTGAATGGGTAAAGAAGTTATGGTTTATACACACAATGGAATACTACTCAGTCATAAAAAGACAAAATCTTGTCATTTGCATCAACATGGATGGACCTAAAGGGTCCATTATGTTCAGTCAAATCATTGCAGCATTATTTACAATAGCCAATGTGTGGAAATGACCAAAGTGCCTACCAGTGAGTGAATGGGTAAAGAAGTTATGGTTTATACACACAATGGAATACTACTCAGTCATAAAAAGACAAAATCTTGTCATTTGCATCAACATGGATGGACCTAAAGGGTCCATTATGTTCAGTCAAATAAATCAGAGAAATTCACTTATGTGTGAAATCTAAAAAACAAAACAAACTGAAAAACATAACTAAGCAGAAACAGATTCATAGATACAGAGAGCACAGACAGGAGTTTGCCAGAGGAGAAGGCCATGGGGATGAGTGAAATAGGGGAGGGAAATTAAGAAGTACAAGCTTCAGTTACAAGTCATGAAAGTGATGCATACATACAGAATAGGGAGTACAGTCAATACATAGTCAATAATATTGTATTAACTTTTTATAGTGAACAAATGGCAATTCGACTTATCATGGTGATCATTTTGTAATGTATAGAAATATTAAATCACTATGTTTTACACTGGGAACTAGCATAGTATTGTAGGTCAATTATACTTCACAAAAACAAATGAACAAATAAACTTACAGAGAAAGATTTGTGGCTCCCAAAGGCAGGAGGTGGGAGGAGGGGAATTGGATAAAGGTGGTCAAAAGGTACAAACTTCCAGCTTAAGTAAGATAAGTACTAGGGATGTGGTGTATAATGTGATTAATATAATTAACACTGCTGTATGTTACATATGAAAGTTGTTAAGTTAGTAAGTCCAAAGAATTCTCATCACAATGAAAATGTTTTTATTTTTCATTAATTTTGAATTTGTATGAGATGCTGCTGCTGCTGCTGCTAAGTCGCTTCAGTCGTGTCCGACTCTGTGCAACCCCATAGACGGAAGCCCACCAGGCTCCCCCGTCCCTGGAACTCTCCAGGCAAGAACGCTGGAGTGGGTTGCCATTTCCTTCTCCAATGAGATGATGGATGTTCACTAAGTTTATTGTATTCATTTCATGGTGTACGTGAGTCAAATCATTATGCCATCCATGTACCTTAAATGATGCTGTATGTCAGTAAAACTGGGAGGAAAAAAAATGAAGCTTTCTAGCTACCTTTTTCCAGCCTGTGGAATCACAAACTAAATAAATGAAACTAAACCAAACCAAACACACAGAGAACAGAGTAGTCGTTACTAGAGGGGAATGGGTAGGGGAGAGGGCAAAATGGGTGAAGGGGATCAACTGGTGGTGGATGGAAACGAAATCTTTGGTGGTGAGCACACTGTAGGGTATAGAGAACTAGATGTATAATGTGATTCACAGGAAGCTAATGTAATTTTACAAAACAATGTTGCCTCAATAAAAGTAAGTTAAAAAATTATCTTTGCTTCATTTAAAAGATTACCCTTTTAGGATCAGATTATGGACATTGTGGAGCCTGGGATACCAAGAAGGAAAACATGTCATTCATTGAGAGATATTATGGCTTCATGACTGAGATAATCCCAGTGGTATCACCACTCATGTAAAGCCAGATATCCTGGAATGCAAAGTCAAGTGGGCCTTAGGAAGCATCATTATGAACAAAACTAGTGGAGGAGATGGAATTCCAGTTGAGCTATTTCAAATCCTTAAAGATGATGCTGTGAAAGTGCTGCACTCAATATGTCAGCAGATTTGGAAAACTCAGCAGTGGCCCCAGGACTGGAAAAGGTCAGTTTTCATTCCAATCCCAAAGAAAGGAATGCCAAAGAATGCTCAGACTACTGCACAATTGAACTCATCTCACACGCTAATAAAGTAATGCTCAAAATTCTCTAAGCCAGGCTTCAACAGAACATGAACCATGAACTTCCAGATGTTCAAGCTGGATTTAGAAAAGGCAGAGGAACCAGAGATCAAATTACCAGCATCTGTTGGATCATCAAAAAAAGCAAGAGTTCCAAAAAAACATCTATTTCTGCTTTATCAACTATGCCAAAACCTTTGACTGTGTAGATCACAATAAACTGGAAAAACATCTGCTGGATCGTCAAAAAGGCAAGAAAGTTCCAGAAAAACATCTATTTCTGCTTTATCGACTATGCCAAAACCTTTGATTGTGTGGATCACAATAAACTGTGGAAAATTCTGAAAGAGATGGGAATACCAGACCACCTGACCTGCCTCTTGAGAAACCTGTATGCAAGTCAGGAAGCAACAGTTAGAACTGGACATGGAACAATAGACTGGTTCCAAATAGGGAAAGGAGTATGTCAAGGCTGTATATTGTCACCCTGCTTATTTAACTTATATACAGAGTACATCATGAGAAACGGTGGGCTGGAGGAAGCACAGGCTGGAATCAAGATTGCTGGGAGAAATAACAATAACCTCAGATATGCAGATGACACCACCCTTATGGCAGAAAGTGAAGAAGAAATAAAGATTATCTTGATAAAAGTGAAAGAGGAGAGTGAAAAAGTTAGCTTAAAAACATTCAGAAAATTAAGATCATGGCATTCAGTCCCATCACTTCATGGCAAATGGGGGAACAGTGGAAACAGTGACACTGTTTGGAGCTCCAAAATCACTGCAGATGGTGACTGCAGCCATGAAACTAAAAGATCCTTGCTCCCTGAAAGAAAAGTTATGACCAACCTAGACAGTATATTAAAAAGCAGACATTACTTTGCCAACAATGTTCTGTCTAGTCAAAGCTATGATTTTTCCAGTAGTCATGTATAGATATGAGAGTTGGACTATAAAGAAAGTTGAGTGCCAAAAGGTAGATGTTTTTAAACTGTGGTGTTGGAGAAGACTCTTATCCAGCCAGTCCATCCTAAAGTAGATCATTCCTGGGTGTTCATTGGAAGGACTGATGTTGAAGCTGAAACTCCAATACTTTGGCCACCCGATGCGAAGAACTGACTCACTGGAAAAGACCCTGATGCTGGGAAAGATTGAAGGCTGGAGGAGAAGGAGATGACAGAGGATGAGATGGTTGGATGGCATCACCGACTCGATGGACATGAATTTGATTAAACTCCAGGAGTTGGTGATAAACATGGAGGCCTGGCATGCTGCAGTCCATGGGGTTGAAAAGAGCTGGACACGACTGAGTGACTGAACTGAACTGACTGAACTGATGCCTTGAACCAAAACAGAAGTGAGGACAGAGACAGAGGATAGATTCCATGAATTGCTGGAAGATAAACAAGGAAAGATTTGATGATTAATATAGCAAGTAAGAGAGAAGATGAGAGTCATTTCCAGTTTGGTGATGTTGATAGTTTGTACTGGGATGCCATTAATAAAAAGGACACTGGAAGAGAAATAGCTTTGAATCATAGGAAAGAAGAGCTACTAAGGTTAATTTTAGGAAGTAAAGAGTTTGAAACTCATCCATATGGAGAAGATAAGTAGTCACTTGAAACTAAAGCTGAAGATGTCCCAGGAGAGGCTGGGCTAGGACTCCTTTGACTTGGGAATGATTAAAGTGAAGCATCAGCATTTTAAGGGAATTAGTGGCAGAGGAATCATCTAAGAAACTGAGGAGGATCTGCCAGAGTGATGGCAAGAGGACCAGAAGAGAGAGCTTGGAAGACTTGATTCTAAGAGCTGCGGAAAGAGTAGGAGAGGAGGAGGTGGGGACAGGCAGGTGGGCTCTCAAAGAGTATGATGGGAGATCAGCAAAAGAGGAGGGGAACAAGGAACAAGGCAAACAGATACTGGTATAGGCTGAGCACAAAGAACTGGGAGTTGGTGATTAACCTGGAGGAAAGAGCAGTAATAACTGATTAAGTCCCTACCAGGCACTGGAGGAGGAAGGTGGACAAGAGAGGCATCACTTCCTGCGAGCCAAGTGAGATGGAGGTGAGTAGGCTGAGAGGCAGGTTAATTTGAAAGCAATTATGTTTTTACATGTAGTTTCAAACTGAGTTATAATTTTAACGAGTCAGGTGAGAGCTTGTCTAGGTGATGATAATAAATAACTGACTCAAGAGCAAAATCCTATTTCCTCACAGGGAACTTTTGTGAATTAACAGGACAGTCATTGTTAGGGAAATTTTGAGATCCTAAGAAAATCAGGTAGTGTCCTTCTCACTTTCTTCTTCTCTAACATCCTTATGTAGGTACAAAACAGGTTAAAATGAACATAGTGGGTTAATTTTAACGAGTCAGGTGAGAGCTTGTCTAGGTGATGATAATAAATAACTGACTCAAGAGCAAAATCCTATTTCCTCACAGGGAACTTTTGTGAATTAACAGGACAGTCATTGTTAGGGAAATTTTGAGATCCTAAGAAAATCAGGTAGTGTCCTTCTCACTTTCTTCTTCTCTAACATCCTTATGTAGGTACAAAACAGGTTAAAATGAACATAGTGGGGATCCCTGAAGAGAAAAATGAGATCCATAGAGGAGTAGAAATGATAGCCTGTCAGAACTTTACATTTATCAAGTGCCTCGTGGCTTTTATTTCCCATGTTCCCTACCGACTCCTGTGCTCCCATTTCTCCTTCTGCCTGTTACACCGCTCACCACCTCCTCCTTACTACACCACTGCCCTCCACTTTACCTCCTTACTACAAGGCCCCTCAACCTTCTTTCTCCTCTCATAGCAGGAACGCTCTTTATATTGCTCTTTGCTGCCCATCTATCATGCCTTAGAGTTGTGTGTATGTCTTTTGCTTGCCCTATTTGACATTATGTGTCTACACAGGCAATGTCTTCTACTTTTTCTTTTACCCTCCACTGTTCCTTACTAAACAAATATACTGATTCCCTTTTTATAGATGACAAAAAAAAAAAAAAAAAGATAGGTGAGAAACCATAAAACTCGTGAATATAAAATTGAAGACTGTTCAGAACTGAGGTCTTCTGATTCCAGGCTTTTAACCTAAACTCTTTTCCTGTCTAGAAACGTTAGACAAGTACTAAGGGGGCACCTAGGGGAGAAAAAGTGCAAGTGTGCATTAATATAGAGGCAAATACCAGGAAATACCAGCTGAGTCACTTCTTACTCTCCCAGAAGCTGCTTGTGAGGTCATCGGCCTGAGTCATGGCAGACCTTCCCTAGTTACTCTGATGTGAGGGGCACAGCCAGTGGGCTTGGCTAGAGCTCAGTTGTTCTTTAAGGATATCTCTGGTAGTCAGTAGAGAGAGAGAAAGTTTTCTGCTGCCTTTATTGGAATGGTATTTTACTTTGTTAGCACTGTTAGCCCTTTGTTAGCTCTGTTACCTATTTAACAGATATCCTTGTTTTAAGTAGGTATATGACAGGATGAAAAAAGACTGCAGCCATGAAATTAAAAGACATTTGCTCCTTGGAAGAAAAGTTATGACCAACCTAGAGAGTATGTTAAAAAGCAGAGACATTACTTTGCCAACAAAAGTCTGTCTAGTCAAAGCTATGTTTTTTTAGTAGTCATGTATGGATATGAGAGTTGGACTATAAAGAAAGCTGAGCGCCAAAGACTTGATGCTTTTGAACTGTGGTGTTGGAGAAGACTCTTGAGAGTCCCTTGGACTGCAAGGAGATCCAACCAATCCATTCTGAAGGAAATTAATCCTGAATATTCATTGGAAAGACTGATGCTGAAGCTGAAACTCCAATACTTGGGCCACCTGGTGCGAAAAACTGACTGATTGGAAAAAACTCTGATGCTGGGAAAGATTGAAGGCAGGAAGAGAATGAGATGACAGAGGATGAGATGGTTGGATGGCATCACATACTCAATGGACATGAGTCGGAGTGAACTCTGGGAGTTGGTGATGGACAGGGAAGCCTGGCCTGCTGCAGTCCATGCGGTCGCAGAGTCAGACCTGACTGAGCGACTAAACTGAACTGAACTGATGATAGGATGATCCATGCTGCCCCTTTCACATACTGACATATTTTCAGTTATTTTTGTTTACATCTTATCTGTACATTTGTAAAGAAAGGTCAAATAAAATGCATTTGTAAATGAGAAAGTTGTAGTGTATAATTATTACCAGACTGGCTCCAGACAATGTTGTGTCTTAGCCTACTTCTCCCTTAGTCTCTTCTATGCTCACCTTAGCTGCTTTTTCCTCATTTGAAATGGTTGTTCATTGCTAACTGCCAAAGCCCTCTTTCAAATGATTAAGAGTAGCATAAAATAGTACATTTGCCAAGAATATTTGTAGTTTGACAGCTTGTGATTCTCTATTGGTAGATTTCATTTACTAACTAGTGGTGAAGGAAACTTTTTTTTTTTTTGCATTTGATTAGCATGATATTTTGGAGAAGGAAATGGCAACCCACTCCAGTGTTCTTGCCTGGAGAATCCTGGAGGAGAATCCCGGGATGGAGGAGCCTGGTGGGCTGCCGTCTATGGGGTTGCACAGAGTCGGACACAACTGACGCGACTTAGCAGCAGCAGCAGCATGATATTTAGAAAAATTACATTACAATGGCAACCACCTATTATGTCCAGGAACGAAGTTCACCCTGAATGTGTAGTATTTATGTGGTTCATCTGAAGAAAAAAAAAGACTTTGTCATACAAGATTCTATGGTGGTATAGTGTCGAGATTTAACTTAGTTCACAAATCCATCCTTGGATTTTGTCTTTTCCTCTGTATCCAACCTGTAAGATATGGCATTTGTCTCATTTCATGAATATGCAAAAAAAAACCCCAAACAACCCAATACCATATTCAGCTCTTCCCCCTTTTCCAATTGTTTGATAGACATGAAACTGAAAGAAAAATCCCAATTTTGGAGTAAATAAATATAAGGCACCTTGTCCTTTCAGTGCCTTACATTTTGATAGCTCTAACTTTGTCCGTGTTATCTTTTGCACTCTATGCTTTTAAAAATGTTGTTGGTAGAGTCTGTCTCTGTGTCACAGATCTCATCTGCAGAGGCCATTAAGACAATAGTGGGGGCTACTGAAAGTGTTTCTCATTTTGGACCCCTTTATTCTTTGTTTCCAGTTCTCTATGAAATGGGCACTGGAGGAGTCCTCATAAATTGCTCTTGGGGAAAATAAGAAACTTGACAGAAAATGTATCACAATTGTCTAATGGGATGATATGCCTCAACTTACTGTAGACATAAAGAAACTTTGCAGGCAGCCAACCCACAGTGAGCTAACTTTACTACCAAGGCGTTCACAGCAACCACAGAGACACGTGAATGCTTGGCAAGGCCAGGTTACATTTATTTTGTACCAAGCAAAGCAGAAAATTACTCTATAGTCGAGCTACTTCCTCTTTTGAGGAACCAAAAAGACAATAAATGTAGTTGAGAACAGAGACACAGATGGTGGTCAAGCTTGTGAAGGCCCAGTGAAAAGACAATACTTCTGGGTTATGACTTGTGGTTCCTCAGGAAGGAGAGTTGGCCTGGAAAGAAGCCACTGGATGAATTCCTCTAACTTGGTTGCACTGAGGAAAAATCTCCACTTTCCTCCATGGACAAAAGTTAGCTTGATCCATGTGTTAAAGTCTGGGTAGATATAAATATTTGACTTCGCTTTTTGAAAGCTTCTTAATGCATTTTCATAGTTACTTTTCTTCAGAGCTTTAATCTGGGGAGATATTGTTTTTTCCTCAAGATGATCAGTGGACTTAGGATAGCTGAGCACTTTCTCTGGTTCTGCTGAAGAGATTTCCGAATCTATAGAGGTCAGTGTGTTCTTCAGAGTTTCTGGCTGTGTGACTTTGTGAAGTTCTATGATCTCTTTACCCTTTTCTCCATCCAGAACCTCTAAACAATGCACACTGGAGCAAGAATTCTGGTTTCCCAGTTCTGTCACCTTCTTTTTTAAAGCATCAATGTCTTCCTTCACAGAGAAGATATATTCAGCTGTGGCACACTGTTTATTTTCATTAACATTCATTTTGGTTTCCAGTACTTTCATCTGCTTCTGACAGAAGTCAGTCCTTTCCTGGATTTTTGATAATGCACAGCTCATGCCAGTCATTTGGCTGAGGAGTTCAAGCTGGGTGATTTTAATATCTTGGAGCATTACTAGAAGATTCATTTCTTCATCAGCATTAAGGTCCTCTTGATCACAATCATGGGAAGTCATAGTTGGAAATCTGGTTGAATTCGGATACTGATTCTTACATTTGTGGTAAGCATTTTTAAGAGATTGTCTGATCTTGGAGAAATTTGAATTCCACATCTGCCCAGCAGCAGCTTTTACCCTTTTGGCTTGAAGTTTGTACATCTTTCATAATGAAACAAGAGACAAAGTGTTGGGAAACCTGACCAAAATCAAAGAAAGAAGCAAAGAAATTGAAGAATGAAATGGTTTTCTCTTACTCTTTGTTGGCTATCTTTCCCGGTGACATTGTTGAATGTCCTATGGAGAACATCAAGGGCAATAGCAGGCCCTCTTCGATGGTTAGCTACTTATAGGGCAGTTCAGCTGGAGAGCTCTGTGAAATACTGAGCAATTGTGTGGAATCCTTCATAGGCTGACCTGAAGCTGATGTCATAATGGCTACTGGTCTAGAATTTCTTTAACCTTAGGGCTATAACTCTCAGAAGTTTAAGTCACAGGACTCTCTTTCACTTTTAAAAATTGAGCACCATAAAACTTTTGTTTATAAATTATTATCACTCGATATTTCATATTAGAGATGAAAACTAAGTAAATTTTGATATTAATCATTAAAAAAGTAAACCCAATACATGTTAACATACATGACATATTTTTATGAAAAAGTAATTATATCTTCCAAAAGAAAAACTGTGGCATTGTTTATATATTTGCAAATGTTTTAAATGCATGAATTAATAAAAGACATGCCAGGAGAAATATCAGTAACCTCAGATATGCAGATGACACCACCCTTAAAGCAGAAAGCAAAGAACTAAAGAGCCTTTTGATGAAAGTGAAAGAGGAGAGTGAAAAAGTTGGCTTAAAACTCAACATTCAGAAAACTAAGATCATGGCATCTGGTCCCATCACTTCATGGCAGCTAGAAGGGGAAACAATGGAAACAGTGACAGACTTTATTTTTAGGGGCTCTAAAATCAATGCAGATGGTGATTGCAGCCATGAAATTAAAAGACCCTTGCTCCAGGAAGAAAAGTTATTGACCAACCTAGATAGCATATTAAAAAGCAGAGACATTACTTTGCCAACAAAGGTCCATCTACTCAAAGCTATGGTTTTTCCGGTACTCATGTATGGATGTGAGAGTTGGACTATGAAGAAAGCTGACTGCCAAAGAATTGATGTTTCTGAATTGTGTGTTGGAGAAAACTCTTGAGAGTCCCTTGGACAGCAAGGAGATCCAACCAGTCCATCCTAAAGGAGATCAGTCCTGGGTGTTCATTGGAAGGACTGATGTTGAAGCTGAAACTCCAATATTTTGGCCACCTGATGGGAAGAGCTGACTCATTTGAAAAGACCCTAATGCTGGGAAAGATTGAAGGCCAGAGGAGAAGGGGATGACAGAGGATGAGATGGTTGGATGTCATCACCAACTCGATGGACAAGAGTTTGAGTAAACTCTGGGAGCTGGTGATGGGCAGGGAGACCTGGCATGCTGCAGTCTGTGGGGTTGCAAAGAATCAGACTCGACTGAGTGACTGAACTGAACTGAACCTTGATTCTCATATCTGCTTCTGCATTTTATCTGTTGTCATATGTTGTTTTGGTTGAAGTAAACGAAGAAAATATGGCCTCACATAAATACATAAACGGAGAGGATATTTTAATGACCTTTTCAGTTAATTAAAACTTTTATTCTTTCTACACCACTAAAATTTGACAAATGATAATTGATTAGAAGTTAAGTACAATGTGTAATCTTAGACCAGAATAATACTGTTACATTAAAATTCACTGGTCTATCTTCCATTTTTAATAGATGTGTAATATCATGCATTGGTCATTTGGAAAGTAATGATTCACTGAATAATGCAGATCTTTCAAATGGTAGCTCATTTTATTACATAATATCCAAATATCATGTTCATTAATATCCCACCAATCTCACCAGAAAAGTCTTTGAGTATTGGCAAGAGGCCAAGCTCGTGGTGGCAGATAAAATTTTCTAAAATTTTAATTTTAGCTTGCAAAACTTGAAATTTATTAAGCTTTTTAGTTGTTTTTCTTGAAGTGATAGGCTCTCTACATCCATTTTTTTTTTTTTGCAAAAATGCTTGCCAAATACCCAAGTATGAATACCATAGCTGGCTGCCAGTTTTTCTTTCAAAATGATGTTCCATGAAAAAAGCAGCTTATTTGTAACTCAAATAAGTACTTTTCCTGGAGACAATTATATTTCTGTAAGCAGCAGAAGTGCTTTATGGGTATTTCACATTACATCACACTTAATATTAAAAAGACAAACTGAAGGTTGAAATTTAATAAGACAG
>SJYC01127860.1:0-32702 GCA_006408675.1 Madoqua kirkii | reverse complement strand
GCCTGGCAAACTGCAGTCCATGGGGTGGCAAAGAGTTGGACAGGACTGAGCAACTGAACTGAACTGAAGGCCTGTAATGTTGGTGCTGAATTATTTTCTACTGCCCTGGGGGTATAGGAAGAAGGAGAGCTAGTGGAAACTTCTATAGTCCTTGTTTACTACATCACAGACAAATACTTTAATACTTAATTTACCAGATAGAATCTGATCTATTCCCTAAGAAAATATAGTTTAAAAACTCTTTTTTAAACAGCAATTAAGACAGAAAAGTGCAGTTTTCAATTTCTTCCTTTATATTCTCTCATGAGAGCAAACTTCTGGAAATCTACAAACATGGCCTTTTGATAGTGTTATCTCCCATGAATAGGATGAATGATGGAAATGGTTTTTTTGGCCCTAATGACTTTCCTAAAAATTTTTACTGTTTCTATTCATAGTTGTAAATATTTTCCAGAATGTGAAATGAATGGAACTTCATACTCCTCCGTTCGTAATGTAAAATGGTACATCTACTTTGGAAAATAGATTAAGTTTTTTAAACTTAATCATACACTGGCCATATGACCCAACCACTCCACTCTAGGTGATTACCCAAGAGAAAATGAAAGTGTATGTCGATACAAGGACTTGTACAAAACTGTTAAAAGCAGCTATATTGGTAACAGTCAGAAATTGGAACAAATCCAAAGTTCCATCAACAGGCAAATGGATAAACAAATTATGGCAGCTATCCATACAATGAAACACTGTCAGCAATAAACAACGCATGAGTTACTGGTACACACAATACCATGGATGAAGTAATTAGGCTGAAAGAAAAAAGAGGCAATAAATGAGGCTTCCGAGGTTTCACTAGTGGTGAAGAACACGCCTGCCGGTGCAGGAGACATAAGAGACGTGGCTCTGATCGCTGGGTTGGGAAGATCCCACAGCAGGAGGGCTGGCAACCCACTCCCGTATTCTTGCCCGGAGAATCCCATGGACAGAGAAGCCTGGTGGGCTATGGTCCATAGGGTTGGAATAATTAGGTTGAAAGATAAAGAGTGAGATAGTAAAACAGTAAATGTGCATGATTCTTTGAATTTAAAATTCTAGGAAAGGCAGACTAGTCTATGTAACAGAAGCAGATGGTTGGTATCCAGGGGTCGGAGGGTGCATCGGGAGCTTAAAGACACTTTGGGCAGGTGATGGATATGTCATTATCTTGAGTATGATGATTGTTTCTCAAGTGTGTACATACTGTTGAGTTCAGTTCGATTCAGTGGCCCAGTCGTGTCCGACTCTTTGTGACCCCATGAATCACAGTACGCCAGGCCTCCCTGTCCATTGCCAACTCCCAGAGTTTACTCAAATTCATGTCAATCGAGTCGGTGATGCCATCAGCCACCTCATCCTCCTTCGTCCCCTTCTCCTCCTGTCCCTAATCCCTCCGAGCATCAGAGTCTTTTGCAATGGGTCTACTCTTCGCATGAGGTAGCCAAAGTATTGGAGTTTCAGCTTTGGCGTCAGTCCTTCCAATGAACACCCAGGACTGATCTCCTTGAGAATGGATTGTTGGATCTCCTTGCAGCACATATTGTAGAACTTATTAAAGCATGTACTCTAAGTGCAGTTTATCATATGTCAATCATACCTCAATAATCTTTAAAATATAATCTGGACTTGCCTGGTGGTCCAGCATTTTAAGAACTCTCCTGCCAACGCAGGGGATACAGGTTCAATCCCTGGCCCGGGAAGACTGCGCAAGCTTCGGGTCACAACTGCTGAAGCGGACATGCCCTAGAGACCATGCTCCACATCAAGAGAAGCCAGCGCAGTGAGAAGCCCACGCCACAGAACTGTAGAGTGACCCTGCTCACAGCAACTAGAGAGCCTGCACGCAGCAGCTGAGACCCATCAATCATACCTCAATAATCTTTAAAATATAATCTGGACTTGCCTGGTGGTCCAGCATTTTAAGAACCCTCCTGCCAACGCAGGGGATACAGGTTCAATCCCTGGCCCGGGAAGACTGCGCAAGCTTCGGGTCACAACTGCTGAAGCGGACATGCCCTAGAGACCATGCTCCACATCAAGAGAAGCCAGCGCAGTGAGAAGCCCACGCCACAGAACTGTAGAGTGACCCTGCTCACAGCAACTAGAGAGCCTGCACGCAGCAGCTGAGACCCACCGCACCGAAAATAAGATAAGTGAGAACTATAACCTAAAAGCAGAGGTACCAGTATCTTTGTTAGGCCAAAGAGGAATAAAGTCCTTGAGCAGAAAAAACAAAGGATCTTGAAGTGGGGAGAAAATAGGAACAGGTTGAAGCTCAGGTGAGTTGGGTTGCACCTTAGGAGATCTCAGTCAGCACTTCTCTGAGGCGGGCTCATCAAGCAGCCAGAAAGCCCAGGCCCCTGGAAGGAGAGGAGCGAGCACAGGCAGGACGCTGGTGCCGGCCTCGTGCAGATGCCGTGTCACTCACCAGAGTGTGGTTCATGCACCACAACACCAGCTCCATTTCTAGGGGCTCTAGAAATGCAGACCCTTGCGGCCATCCTAGACCTACTAAGTCAGAGCCTGCATTTTATCAACCTCCCAGGTGATTCATCAACACATTAAAGTTTGGGAGACTGCTGATCCAACTACATGACAATCCAGAAGGTAGGTCTTTCTTTCTTTTACAGATGAAGAGACAGTTTCAGAGAATTAAGACGCTTGTCCATGTTCACTCTGAGCTATGATTCAAGTGCTATGATTCAAAGGCTTCATAATATCCACTTGAAAACCGCTTCTGAGAAAGGGTTCATGGGAAATGTTTCTCTGGGAGGCTTGGATCGGGGCAAGAATTAAAAGCATACGAGTGATGGAGAGAAACAAGAGCCAGCATCACAACGTGTAGTATTATTTTTTTTAACTCATGTTTATTTTTTTCTGCCAACAAAAAATTGTGTGCACATGATACAAGATCAGAACAATCTAAAAACTATAAAGAAGAAAATTAAAACCCCAGGGATTCTGCAATCCAGAGAGAATTATCATTAAATGTTTTAACTTACTGAATTTGAAGAAGGCTACCTTCTTACAAATTCATCCTGATTAGGTCTGTTTGGGGCACGGAAATCCTCAATAATTTATGTTAAATTCTATTAAATACAGACAATATCAGTTGAGTGCAGGCTTTGTGGCAAATGTAAATACTGTAAGGATAAATAAAGCATAAGAAGAGCCCAGACTGCCAACCAGGAGATGCAAACCTAGAGTTCAAATCAGCACAATAACTAATTTATTCAGAAGAGTTCAGTCACTCAGTCGTGTCCGACTCTTTGTGACCCCATGTACCACAGTATGCCAGGCCTCCCTGTCCATCACCAACTCCCGGAGTCCACCCAAACCCAGGTCCATTGAGTTGGTGACATCCTCTGTTGTGCCCTTCTCCTCCTGCCCTCAATCTTTCCCAGCATCAGAATCTTCTCAGTGAATCAGCTCTTCGCATCAGGTGGCCAAAGTATTGGAGTTTCAGCTTCAGCTTCAGTCCTTTCAATGAACACTCAGGACTGATCTCCTTTAGGCTGAACTGGTTGGATCTCCTTGCAGTCCAAGGGACTCTCAAAGAGTCTTCTCCAACACCACAGTTCAAAGGCATCAAATCTTCGGCACTCAAGTTTCTTTATAGTCCAACTCTCACATCCATACTTGACAACTGGAAAAAACATAGCCTTGCTAGGCAGACCTTTGTTTTACAAAGTAATGTCTCTGCTTTTCACTATGCTACCTAGATTGGTCATAATTTTCCAAGGAGTGTCTTTTAATTTCATGGCTGCAGTCACCATCTGCAGTTATTTTGGAGCCCAGAGAAATAAAGTCAGCCACTGTTTCCACTGTTTTCCCTTCTATTTGCCCATCTATGAAGTGATGGGACCAAACACCATGTTCTTAGTTTTCTTAATGTTGAGTTTTAAGACAACTTTTTCACTTTCCTCTTTCACTCTCATCAAGAGGCTCTTTATTCTTCACTTTCTGCCATAAGGGTGGTGTCATCTGCATATCTGAGGTGATTGATATTTCTCCTGGCAATCTAGATTCCAGCTTGTGCTTCTTCCAGCCCAGCATTTCTCATTATGTACTCTGCATATAAGTTAAATAAGCTCAGTGACAATATACAGCCTTAACGGACTCCTTTTCCTATTTGGAACCAGTCTGTTGTTCCATGTCCAGTTCTAACTGTTGCTTCCTGACCTGCATACAGGTTTCTCAGGAGGCAGGTCAAGTGGTCTGGTATTCCCAACTCTCAGAATTTTCCACAGTTTATTGTGATCCATAAGGTCAAAGGCTTTGGCATAGTCAATAAAGCAGAAATAGACATTTTTCTGGAACTCTCTTGCTTTTTAGATGATTCAGCGGATGTTGGCAATTTGACCTCTGGTTCCTCTGCCTTTTCTAAAACCAGCTTGAACACCAGGAAGTTCACGGTTCATGTATTGCTGAAGCCTGGCTTGGAGAATTTTGAGCATTACTTTACTAGCATGTGAGATGAGTACAATTGTGCAGTACTTTGAGCATTCTTTGGCATTGCCTTTCTTTGAGATTGGAATGAAAACTGACATTTTTCTAGTACTGTGGCCACTGCTGAGTTTTCCAGATTTGCTGGCATATTGAGTGCAGCACTTTCACAACATCATCTTTCAAGATTTGAAATAGCTCAACTGGAATTCCATCACCTCCACTAGCTTTGTTTGTGGAGATGCTTACTAAGGCCCACTTGACTTCACATTCTAGGATGTTTGGCTCCAGGTGAGTGATCACACCATCGTGATTATCTGGGTCACGAGGATCTTTTCTATAGAGTTCTTCTGTGTATTCTTGCCACCTCTTCTTAATATCTTCTGCTTCTTTTAGGTCCATACCATTTCTGTCTCAATAAAGAGCCCATCTTTGCATGAAATATTCCCTTAATATCTCTAATTTTCTTGAAGCAATCTCTAGTCTTTTCCCTCTCTTGTTTTCCTCTATTTCTTTGCACTGAGTGCTGAGGAAGGCCTTCTTATCTCTCCTTGCTATTCTTTGGAACTCTGCATTCAGCTACTTATATCTTTCCTTTTCTCCTTTGCTTTGCTCTTGTCTTCTTTTCACAGCTATTTGTAAGGCCTCCCCAGACAGCCATTTTGCCTTTTTGCATTTCTTTTTCTTGAGGATGTTCTTGATCCCTGTCTCCTGTACAATGTCACGAACCTCAATGATATATGGAGATGAAGAAATGATAGAATGATAATTTTGATAATTTAATTTTTCACTATAACTAAAATTTTATGGTGTCTTTTTGGTGTGCCCTCAATATATTTTTTCTCCAGTCAAATTTCTACCCATCCCTTAAAAGACAGCCTGACAATACTTTCCTTGTCCTATCCTATTCTGATTCTCCCTATGTTCTTATCAGTGCTACCCACCTGTTCTGGGTCCCTACCCAACAGTTAGTGAGTTTCTCTCCTCTCCAGATTGGGAGCCCCTTGTGAGGAGAGACTTGCTTTTCAATTTTATATCTCCAGTGTCACAGATTCTAATATTTGTTTGGTGCTCAGTACATTTTAATTCAATGAATGAATGAATGCACTTGTGAAGGACTGTCAAGGTATACACTGGGTCTCTCCTGTACCTATTTCTATGGGTAGCTAGGGAACATATCGCTTGCTTCATAAAGGTAATCTGTGATAACTTTTTTCAGTTCCTGAGGGATCATTTAGCATTTGAGGATAGGGATTTGATAATTGTTTCCCTGAAGACTTGAAGCAGTTAAATGGCAGGAGAGGTAAATCAAGTAAATGGAGATAATTACAAACCTGGAAACAGCTATGGTGTGGATCTGAGAAAGAGCCCAGTAAATAATGATAACAGCACTGGTATTAATGGCACTGATCCTAGAGGTGACTAAGGTACCCAGCATACTTCCTCTGCAAAAAATGAACTTTTTTAGGCCTCCAGGGAACCATGGGTAATCAGTGTATTCTCCAAGCCCTGGCAGGAATGCCTGCAAACATATTTGTCATCAGCTTGGGTACGCAGGCACTTATCTCTTTATTCATGTCATCTTATACTCTGAACTCCAAATTTACAATGAACTCTATCCAGCTTATCTAGACATGCTGTTCACCATTTAGTTCCAGTACCCTGGAGGCACATTAGTATTTTATGTAATCTCTCCTCCCTGTCATCTTCCTCCAGTTCTTTCTGTTATGCTTGGCTCTGCCTGGTAATATATTATATAAGGTGCTTGGTTTCTCTAATTCTTAACTTCACCTCTTGGTTTCCCATCCAGATATTACCTTTAAACCTCTACTCCCTTTAGCTTATGATTGACACTCTTTTTTTTACATTGCTTTATAAGTCGTGATGTGCACAATTGATATAACTATTAAATAGTTCAAAAAAGGAAAAGAAAGTGAAAGAAAAGTGTTTTTGCTTAACCATCCACTTTTCTTTAATGGAACCAATGAATAAATCCAGTTAGTCTTTAAACACCTCTGTTTCACTGAATTTATATCATTTAGCAGATCTTTTTCAAAATCATTATATGATGAATGCTGCCCAGTGTTAATTTTCTGTTTTGTTCCTGAATTGCTCTATACTTCATTTATACAACCCTCAAAATTAAAAGGTATGGATTACATAGTGATCACAAAGGAAACAGGGATTTAAAATGCAATCATAAATTGTAAAAACTGAAGAATGTTAGTTTTCTCACTTCTAATTATGAATACTGTACTTTGGATTACAAGATCCAAGGAGCTATCTTTAAAGTTTTAAAGATTATAATGTGGAAGACTGCACTAGCTTTCCTTAGTAGTACTCACCTTGAAAGTCATTGGTTATTGTGGCATTTTGTGTTTCTGAGGGAATTTGCAACAATATCTCTGTGAAGTAAATGTGTATTTATCAATTGGCTCTAGTTTTACTTCTGTTATTAGTCTGTTCTCTGTCTATCTTAGGCCTATTGCTTCCCATTCTGTTTCATCTGTACAATAAGAACAATGTGATGCCATGGCTGATACTCAAGGAGTGTCATAAAGGTTAACATGAAAATTTCTGTTGCACCTAATTTTTAACTTTATATAATATCTCTTACTTAAAAACCATAAACTATTATTATTATGCACTGTTTCTGCAGTGTTTTTCTTTAGGAATTTCATTTTTAGAATCATTTCCTCTCTTCATTTAAACCTACCTGCATCCTTCTTCCTGTATCAGTTTGAGTTTCAAAGATCTTATTTAACTTTCCAGATGTATTATTTCTCCTTACACACTCTGATTGCACACAGAATAGAAAATGCCAGAAGGGATTATAGAACTGAAAGTTGTTTTCTCTTCCTTCTCTATCTAGGTATTTGCAACTGTGACCTAAAGGGGAAAGTATTTAGTCATTGTTTTAGATATTTATTGAAGGCTCCCCACACCCCAACCAAGAAATGTGTATTGCTTCTACAGCTGTTTCTGCATGCCAGCTAGAGTGTGAAAAGTATTTAGCAATGTTTCCCTGGTAGCTCAGATGGTACATCATCTGCCTGCAATGCAGGAGACCCAGGTTTGACCCCTGGGTCAGGAAGATCCCTGGAGAAAGGCATGTCTACCTACTCCAGTGTTCTCGCTTGGAGAATTCCATGGACAAAGGAACTTGGAGGCTACAGTCCATTGGGTCACAAATAGCTGGACACAACTGAGCAACTAACAGTTTCAACTATAAGACTGAGAATTTGTGGGATTTTGTTGTTGTTGTTTTTCTAGCCATTTCTTTCTTGAAAACTGAGGTCTGTTTTTGGTAGTTTGAATATAATATAAGTATCAAATGACAGAAATAGAGAATAATAAGGCAGTTCTATTAGACACATATTTCAATAATTTTCAGCTTTAGCTTTTGGCACTAGTGGCTATGATTCTCACTATAACTTGTGAGAATTAATTACCACTCATTCTATTTATGTGCCCAAGTTGCTCTTCCACAATGCAGTACAAAGTGATAGTGAACTAGCTTAAGCCCTTGGGCAATTTACATATTAAAATAGGTAGAAATCTTTATCATGACTTCCATTGGAATTCACATTTAAAATTTTCAATGGCACTTAAAAAGAAAAAATAAGATATTTCTGAAAATTGCATTCTTTGTTGTTAAAAAGTAGAGCTGAAATAAAAATGGACACGCAGGCTAACTTTTATGATTGAGAAACTAACATAGCTGCTTGTGGTGTTCTGTGCTTAGTTGCTCAGTTGTGTCTAACTCTTTGCAATCCCATGAACTGCAGCCTGCCAGGCTCTTCTGTCCATGGGGATTCTCCAGGCAAGAATACTGAAGTGGGTTGCCATGCCCTCCTCCAGGAGATCTTCCCAACCCAGGGATCAAACCCAGGTCTCCTGCATTGCAGGGAGATTCTTTACTGACTGAGCCACCAGGTAAGCCCCACATAACTATTTAAAACCTAATAAAACAAAGATCTTAACTTTTTTTTGACTCCAGTGTTTGTTTACTAATCCTATGAAAGCTTGGCATGCTTTCTTAGGAAATAGCATATACATACAATTTTACATATCATTTTAGGTAATTCACAGACCTGTATCCTCTCCCTTGCCTCCACAGGCATTTATGGGCACCATAAGTGGTACCCTCAAGTTAAAATTCCGGACTGTAAGAGACGGATTATTCTTGCTCCAATTTCTGCTTGTGGGTGTTTTGCTTCTAAGGGGTCTGGTAGCTTTTAGGTAGTTTTGTTCCAGAATTTAGACTGTGTGAACTGCTAAGAGTGAAGAATGTTGATTACTGAGGATCAAAGGAGGGAGAGGCCTGTAGAATGCAAGTGACTTGGGAGTGGTTCTATGAGAACCTTTAAGAATGAATGAGATCTGGGTAGATAGAAGTTGGGCTTCTCTGCTGGCACTAATAAAGAACCCATCTGCCAGTGCAGGAGACTTAAGAGACATGGGTTCAATCCGTGGGTCGGGAAGATCCCCTGGAGGAGGGAATGGATCTCCACTCCAGTATTCTTGCCTAGAGAATCCCATGGATAGAGGAGCCTGGCAGGCTATGTTCCATGGAGTCGCAAAGAGTCAGACATAACTGAAGTGACTTAGCACACACGAACACACAGAGATGAAAGTTAGGTCTACCAGGCTGTGTGCACCAGGAAGTCAGGGCCTCTGATTTGTCCTTCACCACACCTAGCATGGCGCCTCCTATATGCCCCTAGGCTTTCAATAAATATTTACATAGCGCTTTGTGCCTCTCTTCTACTGAGGAGCAAGAGTCAAGGGAAGTGAAAGTGAAAGCTGCCCAGTTGTGCCTGACTCTGCGACCCCATGGACTAGTCCATGGAATTCTCCAGGCCAGAATACTGGAGTGGGTAGCCATTCCCTTTTCCAGGGGATCTTCCCAACCCCGGGATCTAACCCAGGCCTCCCGCATTGCAGGCGGATTCTTTACCAGCTGAGCCACCAGGGAAGCCCTGAGTCAAGGGAAATGGCCATCAACTCAGGGCAGAGGTTCTGTTACCCACCCTCCCAAGGAGACAGTTTCCAACAAGGATCCTCTTGCTCCGTGTTGTTCAAGCCAGCAGAATGAGACCAAGTTTGACTCAGACACAAAGGAAAGCTTCATTCTTTGATCAAAGAATAGAGAGGTTCCAGATTGAGCTCTAGAGTACATACCCTCCCCCACAGAAGGAACGGCTGAGGGCAGGGCTGCTTTACAGGGATCTTGTCAACGGGGAGAGAGGAGGCGGTGCTCAGAGTTCAGGTGAAGCTGTGTTTCAGTCAGGATGGCGCACCGAGCAGGCGCGGCTCGCGTCCTGCTGCCGCCATCTTGAGCCGCGTCCTGCGCCGTGCTGCCTGCACAGTCTGCTGAGCTACAGGCTATGTTCCATGGAGTCGCAAAGAGTCAGACATAACTGAAGTGACTTAGCACACACGAACACACAGAGATGAAAGTTAGGTCTACCAGGCTGTGTGCACCAGGAAGTCAGGGCCTCTGTTTGATTTGTCCTTCACCACACCTAGCATGGCGCCTCCTATATGCCCCTAGGCTTTCAATAAATATTTACATAGCGCTTTGTGCCTCTCTTCTACTGAGGAGCAAGAGTCAAGGGAAGTGAAAGTGAAAGCTGCCCAGTTGTGCCTGACTCTGCGACCCCATGGACTAGTCCATGGAATTCTCCAGGCCAGAATACTGGAGTGGGTAGCCATTCCCTTTTCCAGGGGATCTTCCCAACCCCGGGATCTAACCCAGGCCTCCCGCATTGCAGGCGGATTCTTTACCAGCTGAGCCACCAGGGAAGCCCTGAGTCAAGGGAAATGGCCATCAACTCAGGGCAGAGGTTCTGTTACCCACCCTCCCAAGGAGACAGTTTCCAACAAGGATCCTCTTGCTCCGTGTTGTTCAAGCCAGCAGAATGAGACCAAGTTTGACTCAGACACAAAGGAAAGCTTCATTCTTTGATCAAAGAATAGAGAGGTTCCAGATTGAGCTCTAGAGTACATACCCTCCCCCACAGAAGGAACGGCTGAGGGCAGGGCTGCTTTATAGGGATCTTGTCAACGGGGAGAGAGGAGGCGGTGCTCAGAGTTCAGGTGAAGCTGTGTTTCAGTCAGGATGGCGCACCGAGCAGGCGCAGCTCGCGTCCTGCTGCCGCCATCTTGAGCCGCGTCCTGCGCCGTGCTGCCTGCACAGTCTGCTGAGCTCAGGGAGCGGGCACGGCCACCGTTTTGCACGAGGAACTCTGGTCTGAAACTGGGTGCCAGGCCTCTCCACGTGGCACCCTATGAGCAAGTGAAACTAGACTAAGCACAAAGGAGAAGAAAAAGGTTAGACTTTTTTTACTACCTAGATTCTGTTTTCATTCCCCGGGAATGGTTATGGGCTTTGCTGGTGACAAATCTCTCTTCTGTCTTTTGTCCTGCTCCTTATTCCTGAGGGGTGCTGAGGGGTGAAGGTCCATCTTCTGTAACTGCTTCCTGTTGATTACAGGTGCCTGTGATCATACCCTGGGAATCGTCTTCTCCCCAGACGACTTTAGATATGTTTGTCACAGGCCTTCCTTAAAATGTAGGTGTCTAGCTCTTTTCCCTGTAGGCAAACCTGTTTCCTGATGTTGAGCCTCAGTGCCATGGCCTGCATATCCCTGCTCACACTTCTGCTGTTTTTCAGAAAAGGAGCTTAAGGTTAGAGGAAGATTCAAATGTCACCTACATACTGGAGGAGAGTTCCCTCCTCTAGATGCAGATCTTTTAGGTCTTAGCTGAAATTTCCCTAAAGATGGTGGAGAAAGTTTTGTATCCTTAGGGCAGGGTTATTCAGCAGAATTCTTTTGCTGTGTGTTTGGGTTCTGCCACTCAAAAGCAAAAATTTCTTGTGATTTTGGGGCTAATGGAATACAGAAAATAGCATCTTTTAAATCGAATACGGAATACCAGGTCCTAGTGACGGTAGAGCAGCCATCAGGGTATAAGATTACGGATCACTAGGTGTATATCCTAGGTGGCCTCACTGACTGTCCCGAGGTCCTGTACTATGTGGTATTCCCCACTGGGTTTCTTTATAAGGAAAATGGGGGGATTACAGGCTGGTTGCCATGGTCCAATAAGGCCCTGGTCATTTAGGTTCTGTGTAACAGGAGCAATACCCAATAAGGCCTTCCGACAGAGAGAAGGCCTTATTTTCTATTGGATCATGTTTGTACTATCATGAAACTGACTCCTATAGCTATTCCCACTCATCCCTGGGCCAGGAGGTTTGTCCTCAGTCATTAATGGTATCTTCTTGTACTTTTGTCTAAAGGGACACCAATCTCCAGTTTGTCTCCTGTTAGGTGGCCTTCAATTTGTATAAGAGTGTCTTCCTCAGAGGGGTATTGGGCATTTGGGGACATATAAGAAGAAATGGGTGTATGTTCATCCAACTTGCATTCTACAGTGGCTCTACAAATGCCTCTTCTTGAGCCTTCCTCTATACTTCCATAATTTTACAACTCTTGTGACAGAGTTTGCCTGGGTCTGGTGTGCAGAACTGAATAAATTGTACTGGTGTTAACAAAGAATTCAACAGGCTTTCCCCTATGTCCAATGTCAGTTAGGTCTCTTAGGGGTCAATTGGAGTGCTAGCTTAGGAGCCCTCTGGCCTCATCATTCTTCATCTCTTTGGACCATATACCTTGAAGGGTAGTGGCCAAGATTTGCCATTTCTATTCTCCTTTGGGGGTGATAGGGGTATTCTCCTTTCCATTGTCTCTCTGGTTTACATATGGTGCAATGATTGGGTCCTAGTTTCCTTGGCTTGCTATCCATGTTTCCATGGGGCTAGGGGTCACATATCAAGAGCTGAGAGTCTCTATGGGTGGTTAGTCCAGATTCCCATGCTAACTGGTTGGTTTGGAGGGCAACAGTCAGTAGTGTGCTTGCCTCTGAGCTTTTTTATCCTCTGACTTTTCTTCCTGTATATCTTGGTTATGAAATACACAGTAGGCTACTCCGATAGGTGAGGGAGGGGTATCTGGTTCTATTTCCAATTTCTGAAGTCTGCATCTAATGTCAGGGACACTTTGGGAAATGAGATATGACTTCAGCCTTGAAGTCAGAGACGGTGGTAGAAGATTTGAACATATTCCCTGAGGAATTCTAGGAATGCTTAAGGTTTTCTGTTGGTTTCTGATTGATTTCATTTTTCTTATTCTAATCGACAGTTTTCTTTCCTGCTGGCTGGATCCTCTTTAGAGTTATATTTTTATAATGGGTCAGTCTCTGTCTTCCACCTTGTTCCATTATCTGGGTGGTCCCAGTTGGGTTCATTATCTGGGACCATTTGATTCCCTGGTCTCAAAATAGCTTGACCTGAATTGTTTCTGTTCTCTTTATCTAGTCTTTTCTTCCCCCATTAGGAGGAGGCTCTGGGTGTCAGCCCAAGTGAGCTCATATGTCTGAAAGAGTCCCCTGATCAGATTCAGGAAACCCCTCTAGATATTCCCTCAACCCCTCCTCTGAGTCTTCCAGTTATACAGATCAGAAGTGGTAGATTGGTATATATCTGGCTGAGCACTTCTTCTCCCTCAGGGATCTAACCTTAAGGGAAGTATTTTTCCTGATGGGTTGATGGGCCCTTGCTGGTAATTAGTTATGCTTCATGTAGAGGGATCCTTGGGCTTGTGGCCCAAATCAAAATATATAATCTTAGTGAAGAAAAGTGCATATCTATTTATCATTTAAAAAAAATATTTATTTATTTGGCCACCCTGGATCTTAGCTGTGGCATGCAGGATCTTTTTAGATGAGATATTTGAACTCTTAGTTGTTGCATGTAGCATCTAGTTCTGTGTCCCCTGCATTGGGAGCATGAAATCTTAGCCACTGGACCACCAGGGAAGTCCCCATATCTCTTTTGAAGGCCTTTGTTTTGATAGGAGGACATATAACAAATTGTACATAGGGAATTTTATCTGATGTCTTTTGTCTCTTGCATAGCAGGTCCAATTGTAAAATGGTGTAATTTAGAGATGGGCCAACTTTCCATCTCCCAGCCAGATTAGAGCCAGGCTGTCTAAGTACTGAGGAGGTAGTTGGAGTGATTTTGTGGCACTCAGATGTCATAAGATTTGACCCAAATAAACTTCCTGATTCAGGAAATTAGGAACCAGCACCAAACTATTAATGGATTTCTTGAAAGACTAAAATAGGAGGCATACAATATGGACTCTGATATAATTGAGGGAGATTATAATTGATATAATCTCTTAAATTTGTAATGGCCTATGCTTGGGATAGTTAGTCCCTCCTCAGTCAGAATATTTCATGGGAGGTTAGATGGACTGCCTCTGACTCAGAACAGCTTAGCCACGTTAGTTCCTGACCAACTTGGCCACTGGGGAATGGCACAGCTGTCTGAGGAGGTGGTCTTCTCTTCCCTCCTTTCAGCTGAAGAGAAGTTTTTTAACTTCTTGCCAGGTAAAAGCTAAAAATATGAGGGATTTCCATGGGATACTCCCCAGATTGCTGAGGGAGAAGCCTGTGTAACCTCAGTTGAAAAGGAAACACCCAAGATTCGTCTCACAAGCAGTAGGAGAGGAGAGGTCCAGCAGTGGATGTTTCCTGTACTTGCCAGAAGCTCCCAGGGCTTCCTGATAATGGGAATGCCTGTCAGGGCTCCCCATCCCACTTCAGAGAAACTAGTGCTGACTAGAAAAGGTCAAGTCACCAGTTGCATACCTACCTTAGGACACACTCAGGCATCCCTGGTGCTTTTCCCTGAACTTAGATTAAATGTCCTTCTTCCATTTTGTTGGATGACTCTTATTACCTGGGCCCTTTCCCAATCTCACTGTAGACTAATGGGACTGGCCACTTTCTTTTACAAAACCTAAAGTGACTATGGAGAATGCTACTATTAAGCCCTGGAGGTTGGCATGGAGAGCATAAAGACTGAGTAAGCTTCTGTCACCCTGTAGAGGTGTCAAGAGGACAGTACTACTAGTGAGACAGAGGGAAAGTCTGTCATCCCTCCCTTTTGTCCACAGGTCCCCTCTGTCCCCAGTCATCCAGTACTGTAGGAAGGCCACTCAGAGGTGATGGGCAGTGAGGTTCAGTCTCTGATCCCCAGCAATGCCACAGTATGATTTCCTCAAAGGGGAACAGTCCATATGTCTCTAGGGGCCAGGCTGTATGGGCGCCACACCAGGTAATCGGGTTCCTGGGAAGAGTTGCTCTGAATTTGGCTGAAGTCTGCTGCCATTCTACGCTCTCAGAGTTACCCAAAGATCAGTTGATCATTGTCACACAGACCTCTCAAAGCCTCTGCTGTCCTCCCACTTGGAGCCAGTATGGGCCGAGAGCCCAGTGAATAGGTGCAGACAAAAAGGTCAAGGTCTGTCCCTTTGCAGTTGCCAAAATTTTGTTACTTATCCTTTCAAATTGGATCCCAACAAAGATCCTCCTGCCTGGTGTCATTTGAGGCAATATTTTGTTCAGAAGCAAAGCTTATTCTTTGATCAGAAAATGGAGAGGTACAAGCTCATGTTCTAGAATAGAACTGTCCCTGAAAGGCCATAGGTGGGGCTGTTTTATAAGATTCTTGTCAGAGGGAGAGAAGGCAGAGTTCTTGCAAGTCAGCTGCAGTTGTGCTGTTCCCCATGCTCCAGAGAGCAGTGCTGCTGGGTGAAGCATCTCTGCACATGTGCCACTAAGCTGAAGTGGTGGGTGCAGCCATCTCACGCTAAGAATTCTGGTCTGAAGTGCTGAGGTCAAGGCCTTTGAATGTGGTGCCATATAAACAGAAGAAACTAGACTAGGCACAAAGGAAAAAATTGGTTAGACTTTATTACCTAGATTATATTTTTTATTTCCTGAAACCTGTTAATGAGCTTTGCTGGTAAAAATTCTGCTTGTGCCTCTGATGTAAAGTGAGATAAATTTTGGTGGTTTGTTTAGCTATCCCTGGTGATCAGTTGGAAGCATGAAAGTGTTTTATAAGAGATCTTGGGAGGTCAAAGTTACAAAATTGAGTGTCTTAATTTTATTGCTAATGAACTAAGGATTAGCAGATATGATACATTCAATATTTTATTATGAAATTCTGATAGCCTTTGGGACTAGAACTTGCAGTGGTGATTCCAAATCTGAGAACTAACTTCTAGAGCTAAATTTCCTGTAGCAGTGGAGGAGCTGCTCTGTTCATTGTGGCTCTTCTAGCTTGTGGTTTTCACCCAAGCTCTGCAGTTTATTTCTCAGAGTGAGGAGGAAAGAAGGAAAGCTTCTTTGGGACAACTAAGTCTGCTTTCATTTTCACTTTCTCTCTTCTTTCAGTAACCACTTTAAAAGAAGGTGTTATCATCAAGCACAGAACCTGCTTCATTCCCACCCCCACCCTTTTCTGGATTCTTCTTCGTACCTGTACACATGTGGGATCTTTACTTGCTGAGTCATCACAGTAGAGTGATGTGTCAGTTTGTGGCTTTCCTTTATTCCACGATGTGAATTAACCATTAGCTTTACTTGATTTAATCCTGAGTCACTAGTGGGCATTTCTGTTTCCCTTTCTATATAATTTCTGTTCTATACATATATTAATGTCAATGAAAAAATTAATCAGCTGATCTAAGAAAGAAATGGAAAATTTTATTCAAGCCAAACTAAGAATTATAACCTGGAAACAGCATCTCAGAATGCTCCAGGAACTTCTGTGCCCATTAAAAGTCAAGACACAGTTATACATGTTTTTAGGAACAAAGTACTGTACAATAAATGGCATATTGTTGAAAGTTTACACAGTCCATATCTAGGCGTCATTGTGGCTCCTTACAAGATCAGGAAGGAATGTTATCTTTTAAGGAGTTGCCTTGCTGATGCTAGGAGAATGTTGCTTTTTGTGGTTGGGCAAGTATTTCTGCCCAAGGGGGAGGTTCAGTTGATATATAACGCAGATATACAATGCACAATAGGGAGAGGAAAGGAAGCTAAAGGGCAGAAAGAAATTTTTATGTTTAAATTTTTCTTGTCTTGCCACAAAATATGAGTTTTACTTCATATTAGTCTATATAATACAAGTGCCAATGAAAATTTCCCTTTTAAAATCCTTGACTTTACCTGAAACAGCACTTTGTCATTGGCACAGTGGTAAAGAATCCACCTGCCAATGCAGGAGATGTGGGTTCGATCCGTGGTTTGGGAAGATTCCTTGGAAAAGGAAATGGCAACCCACTCCAGTATTTTTTGCATACCTGAACATGTGAGTGTGGTGGGAGTGATACCTCCTTTCTCACACTTGGGGCTCTTTAAAGAGGGACAAGAATTAGCATGTCATTCCTGCCTTCTCTTCATTCCTTCAGAGAAGGAGTGCTTTTGCTTAACATGCTGAGTTTGGGATAAGAAACTGAGAATGCATACCTCATCTCTTTCCTCCTTCCCTTTGTCTTGGGATTTGCCTGCCAAATGAGAACTTTTCATTCTGCCCTCCACATCACCAGCTAGACAGGGGCTGACTCTGTCCCCTGCCCCCGACCCAGCTCAGGGGTTCAGCGCAAGGCTGAAGCTCAGAGAAATAATCCTATTCTGAGGTTGAGTATTAGGAAGACTATGTTTGCCATACATTCATGCCACATCCGTCATAAAGGTGCCATCTTTTTATCTCTGAACTGCTGTACTCTTCTGCTTGTTTCAATTATAGAAACCAGGAGAGGAAAAACAGCATAATTTACTCACCCTCTCACACACCCAACAAAATAGGCTGGTTTTTAGTCATTGCAAATTTGGATGATGTTATTCAGCCAGTTCTTTTGGAGAAGCTCAGAGTAAACCTGTTGAGAGTGACTTGTATTTGGTGAGAAGCCTATGATTTGAAATTCTGATTTTAGGTGCAGGGTTTGTTTAGATGTGACCAGACATCTCTTTTTTTCTTGCTACTACAAATATCAGAAAGACCATACTGACCTGGTTTTTTAAGACAGCATTTTGAGTAGTAAACTGAAATTACCAGGTGTAGGTACTTCAATCCACTTCTTAAAATTTTCTCTCCCCCTATTTCCTTATCTGTGATACAAGGGTGATAGTGTTTCACAAAGTTGTGGAGAGGATTAAATGGAAAAAAATGTATTTGAGAAACAATTCAGTACCTGGTCCATCAGAAGCATTTGATAAATATTTAATAAACATCTATGAAAAAGGCAATGGCACCCCACTCCAGTACTCTTGCCTGGAAAATGCCATGGGCGGAGGAGCCTGGTGGGCTGCAGTCCTTGGGGTTGCTAAGAGTCAGACACGACTGAGTGACTTCACTTTCACTTTTCACTTTCATGCACTGGAGAAGGAAATGGCAACCCACTCCAGTGTTCTTGCCTGGAGAATCCCAGGGACGGGGGAGCCTGGTGGGCTGCCATCTATGGGGTCTCACGGAGTCAAGACACGACTGAAGTGACTTAGCAGTATGGTGTGGTAGGTGCTGTGTCACAGAAAAGTATTCTTTATGAATCAATTAACTCAGTGACCTGATATTTTGCTGTCTAAGATAGAACCATTTAAAAAGAGGCAATAAGAAATCAGTCTGTTACTGGTGACTTTACCTTTTCCTCTTCCATCTATTCTCTAAATTTATCTTTTTATTTTTTTAGGGAATATCTATAATCTACTTTATTCATTAGCAGTTTTAGATATGTATATACATGTGTTTTTAAAATTTTACATCCCTTTTATTCTTTTTTTAAAATTTTTAAAATTTTACTTTATTTTACTTTACAATACTGTATTGGTTTTGCCATACATCAACATGAATCCACCACGGGTGTACATGAGCTCCCAATCTTGAACCCCCCTCCCACCTCCCTCCCCATATCATCTCTCTGGGTCATCCCCAAGCATCCTGTATCCTGCATCTAACCTAGACTGGCGATTCATTTCTTACATGATATTATACATGTTTCAATGCCATTGTCACAAATCGTCCCACCCTCTCTCTCTCTCCCTCAGAGCCCAAAAGTCTGTTCTAAACATCTGTGTCTCTTTTGCTGTCTCGCATACAGGGTTATCATTACCATCTTTCTAAATTCCATATATATGTGTTAGTATACTGTATTGGTGCTTTTCTTTCTGGCTTACTTCACCCTGTATAATAGGCTCCAGTTTCATCCACCTCATTAGAACGGATTCAAATGTATTCTTTTTAATGGCTGAGTAATACTCCATTGTGTATATGTACCACAGCTTTCTTACCCATTCATCTGCTGATGGACAACTAGGTTGCTTCCATGTCCTGGGTATTATAAACAGTGCTGCGATGAACACTGGGGTACCATTTTGGTCCTATAGATCTATCTAGTTTCTTGAAGGAGTTTCCTTTGAAGATTGTTGATATTTCCTTAAGAAAGAGAGAAATCCAGTAGTCAGCTGCCAGGTGGTAGGTCTCTTGGTGCTGTCCAAACCAACCCCAGGGCAGAGGGGACAGGTGGGAAGGCTGCGAGGTCGTTTGGCTCATGCTTGCAGACTCCTAAACTGAGTTTAAGGTACAAAAGAGGAGGTAGGAATGTTTCAAGACAACCTCAAAATTTTCTTCCCTATCTGTCTGGAAGATAAAACAAGTTCCATGTGACTATTAAAGTTCAAATATCTATACCCCTGTGGAATAGCCAGCATTTCTCTTTGTAAGTGCTCATGAGCGTAGGCGTTGAGGGTGGCGGGTGGGAGTTGTGTTTGGCTCCTTGCGCCTTCAGCATGTCACCTGCTTCACAGTGGCTCTGTCACAGCTGGCTCTTCCCAGGAATGTGCTGAGGAGGAGGAAAGGCGAGCGCATAAAGTCAGTCCACGTATTTACCTTCTCTAGGCCCGTCCCCCCCCAGAACTGGTAGACTCCAGTCATCTACAAGGGTCATTTGTTCAAGAAGAAAAAGAAAAAGAGAGAAGGAATTCCTTCTCATTTTAAAATGTCTAGACCTACCCATTTGTTTGTACCTACATTATTTAAGGCAGTGAAGAAACCATCTCTTCTCTGTGCAAAAGAAGGAAGAGTCTCTCTCTCTCTGAGTGGCCTTAGGAGGCTTGTCCACACAAGTGTGACTGACACTCTAGTGTTTGGCTTGGTGAGGTGGTGGAGAGAGCCCTGGGCAGAAGGCTCTGATTCTACTCTGTCAACTGTGTGTGTGTGTGTGTTTGCTCAATTGTTCAGTCACCCTACCCTTTGTGACCCCCATGGACTGTTGCCCACCTGGACTGCTCTGTCATTAACCGTCTGTAACAGAGTCCCTGGGCTTCCTGGTGATTTTCAGAAATGAAGGGACTAGACTCAATGATATCTTAATTTCAGTCCAATTTCAATATTAGAAAAAGTGTATTTTATGATTCAGAGGGGGGATTTAATTAACTTTCAGATTTCTAAATAAAAAAAATTACCCCCTGTTGTATTAAATGTTAAACATTCTACGATATACCATATTCATAATGTAAACCCATTTTTATATGCTTATTAAGCTTGAAGCTTTTAAAAACACTGCTCGATTATGATCCAATATTTGGGTATTAACAAATTAAATTAAATATTTACCTATTTAATTGAGAATAATCATGTCATGCAAAAATAATTCAAGAGTTGGAGACTCTTCCTTCATTAATGTCTGCTTCAGTTATTAGAAACATGAAAGTAGTCTGGGAAAACTCCAAGGTTATTTAAACTGCACTTTATTGGATCAAAGATGCAGTTTTTGCCCCTCATTTAAATATTGCTGAAATTAGAATTCAACTTACAATAGATGGCATCTTAGCATTGTGTTGTATTATAGATTACTTAGTGATGATTTTCTTAATGATACTTATAATAATAGCATGCTTGCAGTTAATGGCATCTTAGTTTTATCGAAATACAGTAAATATTAATTTACAATAAATACCAAAATTTTAGACTAGCTTTCTAGTCTTACATAAATGCAGTATACATGTTAAACTTAAACATAAATCCAAATTTCATGAACCTAAAGTATCCTAACATGATCATTTAAAGTACACAAAGCTATGTTGAGCATTTTTTATTCAGTGGAAGTTCCAACTTGAACCTAAGCTGGAATTTAACATGGACTTGTTGAGTGAACCTGAGCTGGCATATGAGATGCTAACATACATTAATTGAGTCATATGGGATGCTCTCAGAGGAAGAAGAATGTTCTGTTTTGGTGTCTGCAAGTGGACACAGGCATATCAGTTGGGTTCTCTGGGAAGCAGAGAACTGAAGGGGCAGTTAGAAGTACAAATAGTTTATTGGAGAAACATTCATGAACGATAAAAGCAAGAAGAATTGTATTGAACAGGGAGAGCCTATAAATTTCACAAAGTCTTGAGCAATCTATGAGGGAGCTCTGGAGCAAAGACTGTCTGTGAGATTGAGTTCCCTACTGAGCAGAAATGTCCTGGCTAGGGCCACCAAAGAGAGCATGGACTCTGCTTGAAAGCTGAGGTGGATTCTGAGTATGTTACAGCTGCAGACTCAGCAAACTGTACCCCTTGCAGGTAAAATGTAAGGTCTTTCTTGATGGGTAATTTGAGAACTGCTCGGGATAGCACAGTGTCTCTCTTAGGTAGCAGTCCTAATCCAAGGACTCTTGTCTGAATCCTGTAGTGAGAAGTGTGTCAACAACTATGTGGGGTCTGAGATTTTACCGTTTCTGCAAGCTAACAGTGTAGCCTAGTGCAATGTCATGGACATGAGACTCCTCAGTCAAAGACAGAGGACTTTATTACTCATGGAGCAGCAGCTAGCATGGTTGCATGTTTCCATAGAGTGAGGCAAAGAAGGCTACGTGATGTCTGTGTACACAGTGGGGTGTGCTACAGGAGGGGAACCTCGAACCTAGGGAATCTCAGTCTGTCATAATTGCAGAGAGACTGTCTGAGTTTTGCCTGTGCCCCAAGAGGACAGCAAACAAATTTGCCCTTTGCTCCAGAGGCAGACATTCCATCTTCCACAGCTTTTGCTATGCAAACACCCTTAGAAAGCTGATCCAGAGCAAAGGAAGCCAGTGTCTCTGCTCATGAGATATGCAGAAATGTGAGAGACCCAGGGAGAATTGTCTCCAAAAATGTATTACCAGCAGAAGCTTACGGGAGTGTTTTCGCAAGTGATTCTGAAAGACAAGAGGCACAAAGTAGAGAAGACTCTGCATAGCTCTAAAGTGATGTGTTGACTCATGTAGGGAGAAGGACATTCTTCCTACTTCTTGCAACAGAAGGATCTTCAGCTCAGAGAGAATTATAGGGGAGGCCATGCCGCTTATCACCTGGAGGGTGTGCAGTTAGAGGAACACCAAGAAACAGCATTATCAACATGAATATCAGTTCTCTCACTGACTTCTCCCTCAGTGTTTGCCTGTAGTGAGTTAGGCCACAGCCTGAAAACAGTAAGATTCTAAAAACTTTGGAAATACTCTTTCAGGACCTCTAGAGATAGTTGGGCAGGAGAACAAGAGCCAACTTTCATGGGACTGGTGTCTGTTCGCTCTGCAGGTTAGAGTAAGAGGCAAAGAAATTTGAGTTGTGATTATTCCTATTATCCTGCTAGTCCCCAAAGGCTGGGGAGGCCTGCTCCAAGAAACTCAAGTCATACCAGTCGTGCTTGTTCAGGAGTTCTCATGAGCTTTTTGATATATGAATGACTATATTTAGTAAGTCTTTTCAGCCTAATTATAGTTGACAGTGTATCTATTTCCATTTTTGTCCTTTAACCTTCCTTTCTCCAGAATGCTGAAGGAAAGACTGAATAAGTAAGTAATTTCATGTGGGTTAAAAAAAAAAAAATTAGACTTAATGAAGGAATTTCTCATTCATTTTCAAAGCTCAGTTCAATATTTATCTCTTCCTTGAAGCTGGTTTATTCCTAATCACTGTGGTTTCTTCCTTCTTCAACTCATATAACTAAGTCTAGGAATGACAAAACTGTTTCATCATGTATACTTAATCAGTTGGGAGTAAGTAGCAAGAGTACTTTGTTGAGAATTGGAGATCAAGTCCCAGGCCCTGGGAAAGGCAGCTTCGAGCAATGTGGTTCATGAGGTTGGCACTGTGGGGTTGCAGATGCCTATTATATATTTAAAGACACTTGCCCAGCTGGTTTTTAAAAAGCTTTTCCACAAAAGACAGATTCTTTTTTTATTACACAAAACAATGAAACTTTGTGAAACAAGTGTTCTTTTTCCAAACAGTTTGAAAAGCACTGCAAAGTATGAAACTCTTGAGAAATAATGATAAATATTACCATAATGAAGACTATATTTAATCTAGAATCTTCAAAACTTTTTTTACTACAGAACCTCTTTCCTCCAAAATATCCTAACAAACTAGTCATTATGTAACACACTGTGATAAGCTCTGTTTTATTGTGTTGTGTAGAAATATAATTTTGAATTATTTACATTTTCATGTTTTTATTTCTCTCTCTCTGCAGCTGAACTATAAACTTGTTGAGAACAGGATTATGTCTTAAACTTCTTGAATGTGTCACAGACTCTAAATCAATGCCATCTACATAGTTGGAGTTCAATATGTATTTTTTTGATGTCTTAACTAAGTTCACCATGGTAATAATGATGGCTATAGACACTTCACAGGTTCACTGGTGTATTATCAGTGCTTAGCATGTTCGAACTGAATTAAAATTTGTTGCAAGTTACAATTATGTGTTCAGACAGATGAAATATTAAGATAAATCAGTTCGTGAAATAAAGGTGCCTAGAGGTTTTTGAGGCAGTTAAACTTTTTTATTTTAATTTTTTTCAGTCCTATTGAGATATAATTGACATATAATATTGTGTAAGTTTAAAGTGTAAAATGTGATGATTTGATACATATATATTGTGAAATGATTACCACAATGAAGTTAATACATCCTTCACTTAATTGGGCTTCCCTGGTGGCTCAGACAGTAAAGTGTCTGCCTGCAATGTGGAAGACCCGAGTTCGATCCTTGGGTCGGAAAGATCCCCTGGAGAAGGAAATGGCAATCCACTCCAGCACTCTTGCCTGGAAAACCTGATAGGCTACAGTCCACGGGGTCGCAAAGAGTCAAACACGACCGAGTGACTTCACTTTCACTTAATTAGCTTTTGTTGTTGCTATTATTATTTATGGTGAGAACATTAAAGCTCTATGTCTCTTGTTAACTATGGTCAGCAGGCAGTACCTTAGACCCCTGGAACTTATCTTAAAAATGCAAGTTTGAACCCATTGACCAACATCTCCTCAGTTCCCCCACTTCTCTGCCCCTAGCAACTACCTTTCTACTCTCTGATTCTATGAGGTTGGTGTTTTTAGATTCTATGGATAATAAGATCATATGGTCTTTCTCTGTCTGACTTATTTCACTTAGCATAATGTTGAACCAATATTAAACAAAGACAGTGGGTTCATGTTGCAGCAGAAGAGAATGAAGTAAAAATATAGAGAAGAGCCTGACAGTGAATCTTGCTTCCCTAGAACTGGTTATCTGAGAAGGGTGGGAGAGGGGTGGGTGTCCCATCTGTACCAAATGTGCAGTTTGCTTGGATGCTTGTGAAGCAGTGTAGCAAGAGGTGAAGGCTGTTTTTCTGGTTAGACTGCCAAGTTTAAGACTTAGCTCTGATACTTGCTAGGTGTATAACCTCGAGTTAATCTCAACTGCCTATCTGGAAAATGGAATAAAAAGAGTGCTTACCTTGTAGGATTATTGTAAATGTTAAATGAGATGTTTAAAGAATTTTCATGGTGCTTGTTCCATGCAGTGGGGAGAAACCAATACAAGTAATCTATTATTCTTGCCAGGCTAGGTTAGGGAAAGCACAGAAAGGTCTTTGAACTTTTCGAATAGCAAAGTAATGTAAGTCTTTTTTCCTTGATGTTTTCAGATGTCTCTTTTTTTCCTCTCAATTTTTACACTCTTGTTATACGCTGTGCCTTCCATAGCAGTAAGATCAGTCAAATTTGTACTGGAAAGTCATATTGTAATGTATGATATTTACTTGAAGGCTAGATACATCTTTTTGTATTACTTGCTGATCCAGTGCAATGCTCTCCTAGTAGTTATATGCTCAGGAAATGATTATCAAGCATTAAAATGTTCTAAAATTATGTTCAACATTAAAAATAAACAACTTTCAAATATGACTGTGAATTAAGAGGTAACTGATTCTTTGAAGTATGACAAGATATGTTAGCTGGCTAGATCTCTGAATTGCTGCTTTGTATATATTTTCTTATAATAGATGCATATTTTCTTAAAGTTTTTGTTATTTTAGATGTTAACTATTTCAGTGTAAATTTCTTGGAGCCTACTGTTAGAGTTGGTTTTATTCTCTAACTCCCAAGCCTTTATTTGCATAAGTAAACAGCCATTTTCCTTTTTTTTTTTCTATTTAAAGTTCGTTATTTAGTTCATTTAACAGTACCAATAATTCTAAGTTTAATACTGTCAGATTTAGAATTATATATTTAAGACAAATCCTCGGTTGTATTAATAAAAATATGATATATGATTGTAACAAAGATTCTTAAACATCCCATTTGTTTCTCATTATTTCTGTTGGCTATTTAGGCTTTACTCAATTTAGACAAACCACGGCTTGAACACCACCTTAAGTTTTTTCATGTTCCCTCATTAAACCATGACGTCTACTTTGGAGCTTGGCTGGAGGACTAGAAAAACATAGCAAAGAAGAAATAACTTGATAAATCTCTTGAATCTTTACTGTGTTTTAGAAACTTGTTGTTATATCATAAACCTCATGGCAATCTTATGAAGTAAGTATTAACATTATTTTACTGAGGAACTGGAACCCTTGAAAAGTTAAGAAACTCATCCAATGTTAAATTGATAGTAACTAGTTTAAGTGAGATTTAAGTTTAAAGGTCACTTTTATCCAAGTCTTAACACTACCCAATGCTATCTTTTACCTGTAACTTTTGACATGGTACAGAGGGTCCCCAATTTACGATGTTATGGTTGGACTTACAGTTTTCTGACTTTGTGATGATATACATTCAGTAGAAATTGTGTTAAAAAATTTGAATGTTGATCTCCTGGGTTAGTGACATGCAGCCTGAAACTCTCATGATGCTGGTTGGCAGCAGCCACCACAGCTCCTGGTCAGCCATGCCATCACCAGGGAGAACAACCATTACAACCATTCTATTTCTCACTATTGATTGAGATATGCAACAGTTTACTATCAATAGGCTCTGTGTTGGATGATTTTGCTCAACTGTATGCTAATGTAAGTGTTCTGAGCATGTTTAAGGTGGAGGAGCCTGGCAGGTTACAGTCCATAGGGTTTGCACAGAGTCAGACAAGACTGAAGCAGTTTAGCGTGCTCGCAGGCTCAGCTGTGATGTTTAGCAGGCTAAGTATACTAATGCATTTTCTACTTACAATATTTTTGACTTACAATGTATTCAACTTATGATGGGTTTATTTGTAACCCCATTGTAAGTCGAGGCAGTCTGTAATACTGTTTTTATAGTTAACATATGAATGATTAATCAACAGTCCAGCATTCTGGACTGCTCAAATTGCCAGGGCATTGGAATACCTCCCACCTTTTTTTTTAGTACATACTCCAACTCTCTAAATATACCTAATCTCAAAAAGAAACAAAAATGTTTCATAATTTTAAAAAGCTATAGTTTGTTCTACAGATTTGAGTCTAGTTCTCTTCTTTTCACATTCACTCAATACCTACTGAGAATTCCCATTCATGTTGAACTCCCATTCAGCTAGTAAGGGGCAGAGACAATTCTAAAGCTACGAATAAGAAAATTGGGATAAATACCATTGTATAAATCTTTTTTTTAAAACCAGAATTTGAGATTTAAATAAATGGCTATCTTGATTACTTAACTGATTCTACTATAAGTCGAGACTGAGGTTTTATGTCTTTGACTCATCTGAGTCTTATTAGTCATCTATAAATCAACTAGAACATAATGAAGATGAGGAAGAAATATTTTATTTTATAAAGTATTTCAAAGACATATATTTGTCAATATCAACATATGTATCTTTATTCGCTATTAGTTTTTTCCCATAGAAGCTCTAAGCTTAAACTTGAGCTCCATCTGGTAAGCTTTCTGAGAATGTTATCATCCTCAAAAAGCTCACAAAATGATAAATTGGAAGAAAGGAGGCAGAGAATTTTGCTCTGGACATTCCACCGTATGATAAGAAGATTCTGCATAAATCCTGTGTTTGGAAAACTTCTTGCATCACTAAGCTTATAGGAAGAAAGGAAAATCTCCAGGAGGCCCAAACACACAAGCAAAACATATAAAAAATAATCTATGTTATAATATCAGAGGATTGAGTAAGCATCAGTGAAAAATCAGGCTTACACTGGTTGTAATGCCAGAACTAAGATAAGGAAACTAAGCCTTAGGTATGTAACAAAGTCGAGTGACTGATACCAAGACTCCCAGATTAAGCTGTGGATCTTGGAATGGACTAGCGTGTTTTCATTAGTAGTGCTAACTGAATGTCAGAAGAAATAAATTTAATTCTTCTCTAGATGATAATATATTCAATTTAGGCTTCCATGTTTTCCCAAAATATTAGTGAGCAGGGTCTATTAAGAAAGGTGAGAAATAGTAGAAACCTCCTGCTTTGAGTTGTTCAGTTCAGTCACTCAGTCATGTCTGACTCTTTGCAACCCAATGAACTGCAGCACGCCAGGCTTCCCTGTCCATCAGTAACTCCTGGAGTCCACCCAAACCCATTTCCATTCAGTCAGTGATGCCATCCAACCATCTCATCCTCTGTCGTCTACTTCTCCTCCTGCCCTCAATCTTTCCAAGCATCAGGGTATTTTCAGATGAGTCAGCTCTTTGCATGAAGTGGCCAAAGTACTGGAGTTTCAGCTTCAACCTCAGTCCTTCCAATTAACATCCAGGATTGATCTCCTTTAGGATGGGCTGGTTGGATCTCCTTGCAGTCAAAGGGACTTTCAAGAGTCTTTTCCAACACCACAGTTCAAAAGCACCAATTCTTTGGTGCTCAGCTTTCTTTATAATCCAGCTCACATCCATACATGACTACTGGAAAAACCATAGCCTTGACTAGACGGATCTTAGTCGGCAAAGTGATGTCTTTGCTTTTTAATATGCTGTCTAGGTTGGTCATAACTTTCCTTCCAAGGAGTAAGCATCTTTTAATTTCATGGCTGCAATCACCATCTGCAGTGATTTTGGAGCCCAGAAAAATAAAGTCTGACACTGTTTCCCCATTTGTTTGCCATGAAGTGATGGGACAAGATGCCATGATCTTAGTTTTCTGAATGTTGAGCTTTAAGCCAACTTTTTCACTCTTCTCTTTCACTTTTATCAAGAGGCTCTTTAGTTCTTCTTCACTTTCTGCCATAAGGGTGGTGTCATCTGCATATCTGAGGTTATTGATATTTCACCCAGCAATCTTGATTCCAGCTTTTGCTTCCTCCAGCCCAGCTTTTCTCATGATTTACTCTGCATATAAGTTAAATAAGCAGGGTGACAATATACAGCCTTGATATACTCCTTTTCCTATTTAAAACCAGTCTGTTTTTTCATGTCCAGTTCTAACTGTTGCTTCCTGACCTGCATACAGGTGTCTCAAGAGGCAGATCAGGTGGTCTGGTATTCCCATTTCTTTCAGAATTTTCCACAGTTTATTGTGATCCACACAGTCAAAGGCTTTGGCATAGTCAATAAAGCAGGAATAGATGTTTTTCTGGAACTCTTTTGCTTTCTCGATGATCCAGTGGATGTTGGCAATTTGATCTCTGGTTCCTCTGCCTTTTCTAAATCCAGCTTGAAGATCTGGGAGTTCACAGTTCACGTATTGCTGAAGCCTGACTTGGAGAATTTTGAGCATTATTTTACTAGTGTGTGAGGTGAGTGCAATTGTGTGGTAGTTTGAGCATTCTTTGGCATTGCCTTTCTTATCAGGTGGTCTGGTATTCCCATTTCTTTCAGAATTTTCCACAGTTTATTGTGATCCACACAGTCAAAGGCTTTGGCATAGTCAATAAAGCAGGAATAGATGTTTTTCTGGAACTCTTTTGCTTTCTCGATGATCCAGTGGATGTTGGCAATTTGATCTCTGGTTCCTCTGCCTTTTCTAAATCCAGCTTGAAGATCTGGGAGTTCACAGTTCACGTATTGCTGAAGCCTGGCTTGGAGAATTTTGAGCATTATTTTACTAGTGTGTGAGGTGAGTGCAATTGTGTGGTAGTTTGAGCATTCTTTGGCATTGCCTTTCTTAGGGATTGGAATGAAAACTGACCTTTTCCAGTCCTGTGGCCACTGCTGAGTTTTCCAAATTTGCTGGCACGTTGAGTGGAGCACTTTCACAGCACCATCTTTCAGGATCTGAAATAGCTCAACTGGAATTCCATCACCTCCACTAGCTTTGTTCATAGTGGTGCTTTCTAAGGCCCACTTGACTTCACATTCCAGAATGTCGCCTCTCTATTCAGTGTTGCTGCTGCTGTTGCTTCAGTCGTGTCCAACTCTGTGCGACCCTACAGATGGCAGCCCATCAGGCTCCCCTGTGCCTGGGATTCTCCAGGCAAGCACATTGGAGTGGGTTGCCATTTCCTTCTCCAATGCATGAAAGTGAAAAGTGAAAGTAAAGTTGCTCAGTCATGTCCAACTCTTAGCGACCCCATGGACTGCAGCATACCAGGCTCCTCTGCCCATCGGATTTTCCAGGCAAGAGTACTGGAGTGGGGTACCATTGCCTTCTCCTATTCAGTGTTACCTTTTCTTTTTCTTACCTTCTTTGCTCACTTTCTTTTCTTTTTTTAAAAATATTATATCACAGCTACATTCTAGAGTTGTAGTGAATCAGAAATGAAGCAAACCCTTGCAGGGACCTAGCTTAAAATAATTTTAATTCCTAAAATTACATAAGGTAACCCCAGATTGTTAAAGCCCTTAACCATGCTTGCCAAAAGAGATATCAAATCTTTCTCTGGAAAGCTAATATAGGCCTAAATTTAATTCTAAAAAAATTTTTATATACAACAGCTGGCACCCAAGTAAATAACTAATAAAGGGGCATATAAGTATGTAAGAGGACATGATCAAAATTTAAGGGAAATAACAAATAATGGAATTGACCCACTGGGAGTCTAAAAAATAGAGGTACCAGATAAAATGTTAAAGTAGCTATGCTATTAAAGTAGCTATGCTATGCAGAAGATAATTTTAGAGAATGAAATGGAAACTCTAGAACTAAACACATTTTTAAAAACCACAGGAAATGAGAATTCAATAATGAGTATGACATCAGGTTAAATTTAATAGATGAATCAGAAGATAGTTGGAAAAAAAATTTTTTATGATAGAAAATAGATAAAATACTTGAAGATGCTAAGGGAATAGCCTGAGACATGATTAACATATGAATAAATAAAGTTCCTGGAAGAGAGGTGAAAGGAAATAAATATTGATATATTTGAAGTGACAGTGGACTTTCAATTTTTAAAAAATGATTAAATACATTAAACTACAGACTCAAGGTACTTTTTGAAACCCAAGCAGGGTAAGTAAAAACAAAATAACACATAGGCACATCATAGTAAAACAAGTGAGCTACAAAGAGAAATACCCAAAAGCAGATTAAAAAAAAAAAAAACACAAAACACCTTTTATAACCCAAAGAAATCAAAATAGGATTAACTGTCTCAACTTCATGGTATGTAGCTAAAACTATGTTGAGAGAAGTTTTTGGTTTTATATACATATTTTAGAAGAGAACAAAGCTTAATGAGTAAATGGAAGCATGGAGGCCAGAGGACAATGAAGACAGTGCTGAAAGAAAATGACTGCTAATCTGGAATCCCATTTCCAATGAAAATTTTCTTTTTGAATGAAAGTGAAGTAAAAGCATTTTTCATACAACCAAAAACTGAGAATTCGTCACTGGCAGATCCACACTAAAAGAAATACTAAAGCATGCCCTTCAGTAGGAAGGAGGAATGATTCCAGACGGATGATTGGAAATGCAAGAAAAAGTAAAGAGCACCCAAAAGAATAAATTTGTAGGTAAACCTAGAGAACTGTTTCCTGTTGATAATAATAACAGTATGATTGCCATATTTGGAATTTAAAATATGTAGAGTTAAGATATCTGATAACAGTATCATATAAATATGGAGTGGTGAATACAGAGATCCTGCATTGTCTTGGGAGAAGTGAAAGTACTTAATTATGTTAGACTTGGTTAAATCTAAAATCTGTGCTTCTACCTCTCAGGATAACCCCCATCCCAATAAAAAAAGGACAGTAAAGAGGATTTAACTAAAATAGTCAATTATTCAAAGGAAATTAGAAAAGTTACACCAAATAGTGATATTTATAGCTTGATTTTGTGTGATCAGATAAAATTTACTAAAATGTAATATGTGCTATGCCAGATCCCTTGCAAAAGGGAATGGCTAAACACTCTAATATTCTTGCCTGAAGAATTCCATAGACAGAGGGGCCTTGTGGGCTACAGTCCATGGGGTCTCAGACAGTTGGACACGACTGAGTGACTAACACTTTCAACACTTTATGCCAGAAAGCATGTCTAGACACCTTTAAAGGGATTAACATTATTTACAGTATGTTCACTGACCACAGTGGTATTAAGATGAAAGTCAGTAAGCTAAGTAGGAAATCCCCTAAATGTTTGGAAAACAGCAGTATGCTTCTAAGTAATCTATGAGTTGAAAAAGAAATTGAAATATTTTTAAATGTTAAAAAATACTACTTGTTAAGCTCATGGCATGTAGCCATACTGAAAGACAAATTTTTAGTTATAAATACACAGAAGAAGAGAAGAAAGGTTAAATGAGTTAAGCATCTATCTCAAGAAGTTAGAAAAAATAGTAATTGAATTTTGAAGAAAGTATAAGGAGGATAGAAATTTTAAAGCCTCTGAGGGCTTCCTGAGCGCCGAGCCTGAGCGGCATAGACTAGGGAGGTGCATGCAGCCTAGGGCCGGCTTCAGATGGTTCCCGGTGGAGCAATGTAGAGCCTGAGTGGAGGGCACCATGAGCAGGCCCAGTGGGGCTGGGACACTGTGAGCATATGCCAGTGTTATTTCTTTGCAGCATCCCTCCCTCCCAACAGTGCGACTAAACAAGTGAGCCTAAAAAAAAAAAAAAAAAAAAAAGTGTCCACCACTGCCCCACCTGGGTCAGGGTAGAAATCAGACACTGAAGAGATCAGCAAACAGAAGTTAAACAGAGGGAACCGCCTTGGAAGTGACCCCATACTGCCCACAACACCAGAGAAAGGGCCAGGTATATCTTTATTATTTTTAGGATCATTCCTTTTTTGTTGTTGTTGTTGATGCTGTTGTGTGATTGTTTTTTCTTTTTTTTAACTTAAAAAAATTTTAAGTCCTCTATTCTCTAATTTTAATTTTTATAGCCTATTATTACTTTTCAAAAAAAAAAACCCTATTTTTAAAGCAAATGCCGTATATAGTCTTTTTGTGGTTGTTGTTGTTTTAATAATTCTTGTGGCTTTTTTTTTTCTTTTTCTTCTTCTTTTCTTTAATGTTGTATTTTTGAAAATCCAACTTCTGCTCTAGATTTTTAATCTTTGCTTTTTGGTATTTGTTGTCAATTTTGTACGTTAAAAAAACCCAATCTTCAGTACCCAATTTTACCTGAGAGTGAGGTTACTGGCTTGACCACTCTCTCCTCCTTTGGACTCTCCTTTTTTTCCACCAGGTGGCCTCTGTCTCTTCCCTCCCCCTTCTCCTCTCTACCCAACTCTGTGAAGCTCTGTGTGTTCTAGACAGTGGAGAACACTTAGGGAACTGATTACCAGCTGGATCTGTCTCTCTCCTTTTCATTTCCCTCTTTTATCCTCCTGGTCACCTCTGTCTATTTCTTCCCTCTCCTCTTCCCTGTGTAACTCTGTGAACATCTCTGAGTGGTCCAGACTGTGGACTGCACATAAGGAAGTGATTACTAGCTAGCTTGTTCTCTCCTCTCTTGATACCACCTCATCTCATTCCAGTCATCTCTAACTACCGCCTCCCTCTTCTCTTCTCCATGTAACTCAGTGAACCTCTCTGGGTATACCTCAACGTGGAAAAACTTTTCATCTTTAACCTAGATGTTTTATCATCGGTGCTGTATAGACGGAGAAGTCTTGAGGCGACAGTAAAAATAAAGCTGTAAACCAGAAGCAGGAGGCTTAAGTCCAAATTCTGAGAACATCAGAGAACTCCTGAATCC
>SJYC01127859.1:0-44955 GCA_006408675.1 Madoqua kirkii | reverse complement strand
ACTTGAAATTTTAGATGAAACAAAGCTGTTTGCCATTTCCTCTTGTTATCTGTGTAATATGTATGAGATCAATCATGATAATCTTTTTATTCTTGACATTGTTTATTTGTGCTTTTTTCTTAATAGTCTTACCAGATGTTGTCAAATTTTTCTCAGTCTTTCCAAATAACTGAACCCCTACCAGCCACATATGAGAGATCTTGTTACTTCATATCATCCCCACAAATATTTTCAACATTTTAAATTCAGACTCTTTAATTTCTATTGAATGTGTAGTTATTTAATTTTGATTTTAGCTTATCATTAGGAAAATGATGTTGAGTATCTTTTCAGATGCGTATTGACCATTTGAATATCTTATTTGTGAAATTGCCTATTCCATTTTTCTGCCCTTTTTTCTTTCATGGGTTTTTTTTTTTTAATTGATGTATAGGAGTTACTTCTGTACTATGGATATGAGTCTTTGGTCAGATTTATATATTGCAAACATCTTCTGCCAGGCAGGGGACTGGTCTTCATTCTTTTGATATTACCTGTTAATAAGCAGAAGTTGTTAGTAATAAAGTCCAGTTTATCTGCTTTCTTTTGTGGCTAATGTCCAACTTTAAAAACCTTTGCCTACTCCAAAGTAAAGATTAAATGTTCATGTTTTCTTTTAAGTGCTTTATTGATTGCGTTTCATATTTAGATCTGTGATTCATATGGAAATAATTTTCATGTAGTAGAGTCAAGAGTCATCCTTTAGAATTTCTTTTGGCGAAGGCATTATGCCAGACTCTCTTTTAGTTTATAAATATCCTTATCTCATTTAAGAAATATTTTTGAAGGGTTTAGAATTCTAGGTTGAGAAATTTTTTAGCACTGTCAACTCTAATAATATATTCAGCTATTTGACCAGGAAAAGTGAGTTTACTCAGGAATAGCCAGAGGAATTGCAGTTCAGAATAAGTGAACTACAGTGGGCATAGGCAGATCAGAGAACAAGAAAAGGAAACTTGCTTCTATATGGTAAAATGGGAATTGGGAGGAACTGTATTAACCGAAACGTTCATTGGAGGAAGCTGGGAACTCATTCTAGTTGGTGGGCTTCTGTACTTTCTGAAGAAAAAGAGAAGTTTTCTCTCTTCCTAGTCGGTGATAGAGCAGGCAACACCTTCCGGTGATGGAGGTGTTTGCTGCCTTTCTTGCTGTTTGAAGTAATTGATGATGTGTAGCTGGGTATGAGAACGCCCCCTCCTGGCCTATTCCAACTCTAGCTGAGGTTTCTTTAATTCCACAGCACACTGTTATGATTCCACTGTCTTCTGCCTTCAGTTATTTCTGTTGTGAAATAAGTTATCAGCTTAACAGTTGATATGCCATTAAAGGTAATCAACCTTTTTTTCCCCTCTGGCTGTCTTTAAAATCTCTTCTTTATCTCCATTTTGAATCCTATGATATGTCTGTATGCAGATTTTTTTTTTCTTTCTGATCCTGCTTGAGAATCTTTGGGCTCATTGGATTGACTTGTCATTTCTGAAAGATTGTCAGCTACTACATTTTCATTGTCTCTGCCTCATTCTTTTTCCTTCTGTAACTCTAGTAACATATGTTAAGTCTGTTTCATATTTTCCAACCTTTGCCTTTCTGTGTTACATTCCAGTTATTTATCCAGGATTTTGTCCAAGTAGATTTGGACAAAAATAGAGCATCTGTATAAGTATGTAATTTATACAGAATTTATCCAAATAGAGCATCTAGAAATGAAAATTTTTTAATCTAGTAGGTGGATTTAATGGTATATTAGACATAGCTAAGGAGAGACTTTTCTAACTAGAATATAGATCAGAACTTTTGCTTCCACTGGGTAACTTAGGAACACCAGTTCAGGGCCATGTGAAACTACATTCTGAGCTTGAAGTTTTTTTGACCAGTGTGATTTGTGCTGTAAAACTTTGTGAAGCTCACTGATTTGTGGTTGTCAGTTATCAGGGGTAAATTCTCCCATTCCCATGGAGTGCTGAGGTTCAAAACAGGCAGTCTTCCTTAGCGTCTTGGTGGATTGGAATAGGAGTGTTTTATTTCAAGTTCACTGTTATGCTGAGGGGTGGCTCTTTGATATGTCAGCTTTATGGGCTAAGATCTCCTATTGACCCTTCTTGGGCAGGCTCTGGACTTTCTTCTCTGACACCCTTGTGGACTGAAAATTAAAGCTATCAGTTTCTGCCTTTACTTGGATGTTAAAGTTTTGCATAGGTTTATCAGTTAATTTCAGTAGGTGAGCATTTAAGCTAGCAAAGTAATGCTCAAAATTCTCCAAGCCAGGCTTCAACAGTATGTGAATCATGAACTTCTAAATGTTCAAGCTGGAGTTAGAAAAGGCAGAGGAACTAGAGATCAAATTGCTAACGTCATTGAAAAAGCAAGAGAGTTCCAGAAAAACATCTACTTCTGCTTTATTGACTATGCCAAAGCCTTTGACTGTGTAGATCACAATAAACTGTGGAAAATTCTGGAAGAGATAGGAATATCAGACCACCTAACCTGCCTCCTGAGAAATCTGTATGCAAGTCAAGAAGCAACAGTTAGAACTGGACATGGAACAACAGACTGGTTCCAGATCGGGAAGGGAGTACATCAAGGCTGCACATTGTCACCCTGCTTCTTTAACGTATATGCAGAGTAAATCATGACAAATGCTGGGCTGGATGAAGCACAAGCTGGAATCAGGATTGCAGGGAGAAATATCAATAACCTCAGATACGCAGATGATCCCACCCTAATAGCAGAAAGCAAAGAGGAGCTAAAGAGCCTCTTGAGGGTGTAAGAGGAGAGTGAAAAAGCTGGCTTAAAACTCAACATTCAGAAAACGAAGATCATGGCATCTGGTCCCATCACTTCATGGCAAATAGATGGGGAAACAGTGGAAATAGTGACAGATTCTTTTCTTGGACTCCAAAATCACTGCAGATGGTAGGTAACTACAGCCATGAAATTAAAACACGCTTGATCCTTAGAAGAAAAGTTGTGACCGACCTAGACATCATATTAAAAAGCAGAGATACATTACTTTGCCAACAAAGGTCTGTCTAGTCAAAGCTATGGTTTTTCCAGTGGTCATGTATGGATATGAGAGTTAGACTATAGCTGAGTGCTAAAGAATTGATGCTTTTGAACTGTGGTGTTGGAGAAGACTCTTGAGAGTCCCTTGGAGAGCCAGGAGATCCAACCAGTCCATTTTAAAGGAAATCAGTCCTGAATATTCTGTGGAAGGACTGATGCTGAAGCTGAAACTCTTGAATACTTTGGCCACCTGATGCAAAGAACCAACTCATTTGAAAAGACCCTAATGCTCAGAAAGATGAAGGTTGGAGGAGAAGGGGACAACGGAGGATGAGATGGTTGGATGGGATCACCAACTGAATGGACATGAGTTTGAGTAAACTCTGGGAGTTGGTGATAGACAAGGAGGCCTGTTGTGCTGCAGTCTATGTGGTTGCAAAGAGTCAAACACAACTGAGCGACTGAACTGAACTGAAGCATTTAAGTCTTTCATGCTGTCAGAAGAGGGCAGGTGCTTAACTCTTACATTCTTTTTTCTCCCATTTTTAAAAGGAGGATTTGTTGTTGTCAGTTGCTAAGTCATGTCCGACTCTTTGTGACTCTTGGAAGCAAGCCTCTCTGTCCATGGGATTTCGTAGGCAAGGATACTGGAGTGGGTTGCCAATTCCTTCTCCAGGGATTTTTCTAGACCAGGGATTGAACCTGCATCTCTTGCATTGGCAGGCAGATCCTTTACCACTAAGTCATCAGGGAAGCCCTAATTGGATAATTACTTTATAATGTTGTGTCATTGTTTTTGTTGTACAACAAAATGAACCGGCTATCTGTATACATGTGTCCCCTCGTCCTTTAGCCTCCCTCCTGCCCACCCCCACACCAGCCCTCTAGGTCATCACAGAGCACTGAGCTCTCTCCTTGTGCTGCAGAGCTGCTTCCCGCGAGCTGTCTGCTAAACACAAGGCAGTGTACACATACGAGGGCTGCTCTCAAGTCGCCTCACCCTCTGCCCTCCCTGCTGTGTCCACAGCTCTGCTGTCTGTGTCAGACTTGCACATTTGCCCATCAGTACCATTTTTCTAGATTCCATATATATGTATTAATATACAGTATTTCTTTTTCTGACTTCACTCTATATGACAGACTCTAGGTTCATCCACATAACTAACTACAAATGACCCCAATATTGTTCATTTTTATGGCTGAGTAATATTCCATTGTATATATGTACCACAACTTCTTTATGCATCTGTTGATGGATATTTTCTTTTATTCTTGACAACATTGTTCCCTTAACATTGTTGCTGAAGATCCATACCTGAGTCTCCCATTGTTGCCCCTGCTGGGTAGGGACCAACACTTTGAGAAACTGCCTGAAGGGCACCACCCCATGCATGAAGGACAGTGCCATGGCTCGCCAATCCAGCTCGCCTCCCCCTCCCAGCTCAAGCTCCAAGATGCAGACCAGGTGAGGTGCTGCTCCTTCTTCAGGTAAGGTATGTAGTAACTTCCAAGACTGACTGTACCAAGAAAGTAAGGATGCTATTGAGTGGCAAGACCTAAAAAGTGTTTTCATCGATCCAAAACTCACTCAGGAATCCTCACAGGGGTCCTCATTTGCTCCACAAACACCCAAGTCCCTATCGCATGCTGCCCATTCCACAAGGCACTTGGAGGGGCAGCAGATGATGAGGCCCCCAGGCCTTGCCTCTCTCCAGCACGGTGGCCACTAGCTATTTAAATGTAAGTAAGTCAGAGTTCTGTTCCTCTTGCACTGGCCACATTTCAGTGCCAGTCCCTCGGCACACCTGGTGACCACTCTACTGGTGGATGACGACGCAGCACAGCTTCCCCCTCAGCACAGGAAGGCCTCTGCGGGCAGCGCTCTTTAGTGGGCTGAGCTGACTATCCCACCTGGCACAGAAAGGTTATTGCGGGCAGCACTCTCTAATGGGCTGGCTCTGAGTGTCAGGTCTGCAGAGCTGACCCGTCCAGCCTGAGCACCGGACACGTTGGCCATGAGACATTCCAGACAAAGGCAGCCTCACTTCTTTTCCTTCAGTTCCACAAGCTCTTGTGTGCCCCTCAACTCTCTCTCCTCTAGCACTCCTGAACATGACCAACTGAAGCAGAAGAACCACGATGGAGAGGCACATCGGCCAGCGCACCCCAGCCCCCAGCGAGACCCACAGAGCCCAGGGACACCAAAGATTCCTGTCCGCCCCGCAGTAAAGGAACCTTGGCAGTCGTTGAAGGTAGGCCCTGAACTTACATGACCACATAATTCACGGCTGCTAGTGATAGCCTTCCTGGATCTGTCTTTGAGGAAAGCAGGATAGAGCCTGCCTCTTGTACAATTTTTTCTTGTTTTGCATTATTTGAAAAGCCTTTTGTCAGAATGTGGAGGTGAGAGTTCCTGTTCCATCTCTGAAAGGCCGTGGTGGCCCTGGCATCTCATCCTCCCTTCTGGCCAGACATCCCCGTGCCTCCTGCCAGCATCAGAGCCACCATCCTCACAGCCGCACACAGAGAACAGGCAAACGAAGGGAGCAACATGTTGTTTTATTGATGCAAGTACGTCCAGTCACACCAATAGCTGACATCCTGCATTATGGTACAGCTTTATACTCAAGAGTTCATCTCGAAATACCAAAACACAGAGTTAGGGTATGTATCAAATTGGAAAAACAAAATAGAAATGTAGACACTGGCAGGTCGGTACTAGAACTGATACCCAGTGAAGTGCACACTGATGTGGAAGCTCCTTAACACGCGGACAAGAAAGGTTCTAACATTGTATTCCAAATATAGATTCTCAAGTTTTAAACCTTTATCTCAAATACATAAAGCAGTATGTACTATCAGTATACAGTATGTACTATCGAGAACATCTGAAAAGTGCAAAAACACTGTGACAATACAGTGTGAATATCCTCGCTCCACCCAGGGCTGAGGGTGACATCAGCTGCAGATCACAAAGCCACCTGCCCCTGAGGCGGCAGCGTCACGTCTCCAGGCTCTCCCAGGAGTCCTGGGAATTGGCAAAACAGATCCATCCTCACCCAGGCCTCCCAGCTGGAGGCTCTGGCGAACGCCAGCCACGTGGTGGGAGAGAGGGTGAGTCGTTCGAGGCCTGCCTGGGTGGAATGAAAGCCCGCCAAGAGGGAGACAGCGTGGACTGCCCACCTCTGGCCTTGGAGGGAGCCCGGCTGTCGTGGTCCCAGGGCCAGGAAGTCAGACAGAAAATGGGGTGCACGCCTCGAGTCCTGGTGTGGAAAGCAACTCCAAATGTTGGGCAGTTGTATGTGCATGGGCTCCGGCAGATCTGGGCCTGGCTAACTTTGGGTTTCAGTTCCACTAGGGGTGCCCCCCAGCCCAGAGGGGAGGAGGGTACTGATTTGTAAGTTGCTTCTTTTCACTTTGTACTTGGACTTCAAGGTGGCTTTCAGTGTCCCCTTCCTTCACTGTACTGTGTTTTCACTTCATTACGGCTAAGCGTGTCAAAGTGATAGCCTGGAAAACTGACAATTCCATGAGTCCCCTCCTTACATTATTTGAGATTTTCTCTTTTCCTAAAATGTAGTTGAGTGATTTGCCAGACATATTCCAACATAAAATACACTGCCAGTTATCCCCCTTCCCTCCCCACCGACCCCCATAAATCCCTGATAAAGGAAAAGAAAATGTAAACTTTGGAAAGCCCGTGTTCAAGGTGCACTTCTAGAAATAAGCAAATGAGACCCGCCCCCCCGGCCACCTGAGCCCTTCCTGCCGGACCCTTGCAGGCCTGGGCACTGAGGGCAGCACTTTCCTGGCGCCTCCAGTGCCCCAGCTGTGGGCGAGACCGGCCTCCAGTACCCTCTAAGGCACTAACCCCAACATCAGAGACACTGGCTGGAAAGGAGGCAGGGCTCACGTTGGTTTTGGTTGGGTTTTTTTAAATATTTTTTTTGTAAGATGTTAATAATCAAAAGTAGAAAATAAAAATCTACATTTCATTAGAATAAGATGTTATCATGGACACCATCTCCCATGATACTCTTTCCCCACCCCTCCCCAAAGCAGGGCCCTGCCCTGTTATTTAAAGTAAACAAAAGAACTTTGTTAAGTGCCAAAGGTTGATGCATGAAATAATTATTTTTTTCTTCATAAAAGTTATGTACAAAATGGACCCCAACCAGTGAGGCCTCCTCATCTCAACCCATATCAATCAAGATTAAAACTCAGTACATAAGTGTGCTTCATCCAGCGTCTGCAGGCCGCATCCGTGCCTTCAGGCTCTGTTAAGGAGAGTGGTCCTAAAGGTGGACAGGGAATGGGGAAATGGTCAGGCGGCCGCAGGCCCTTCCCCCGGGCAGGCCTGTGCAACTAGGGGAGGTCTGGCTGCCAGGAGCCGGCCATGGAGGGATGATCAGGGAAGTTCAAACCCCAGGTCCTCAGGGATGCTACCCCACCTCATCCTTTCCCTTCCTTATAGACTCGGGCATGGGGGTTGGTCGTAGGGTCCCGAGACTGCTCCTCGAGTTCTCCTACCTGAGGGTCTTCCAGCTGTCCTTTTCCATGTGGTTTTCTGGACCTTCACTTTCAAAGGAGGCGATGAAGAGAGCTGAGAGACGAGAAGACCCTCAGAAGCCATGTCCACACATGGTTAGTCTGCCCCCGATACACACACCCTTCTCAAACCCTCCCTTCCAGGGTGGAGTGAGGCCCAGGAAGGAACTCCCAGACCAAGCAGGCTGTGATATCTGGCCCAGGATAGTCCCCAGGGGTCTGCTGTGTGGGGCCCTTGGCTGCCTGAGGAGTCTTGAGACTTCTCTGGTTCCGCAGCACTGACCCAGCCCCGTCCTGCCTCTCAGGAGCCCGATCTCTTCTTGTCCTTCATCTCCCATCCGCTCGCATCCCACCCTCATGCACTCTCCCCTGAGAGCTGAGCTTCCCCGGCATAGCATGAGAATAACCACCCCACGTCAGAGTGACTTTTACAGTGTGTGCCTGGGCAGGGGGTGCTCACCTTCTTCGCTGTAGATGGGAGCCGTCAGCAGGTAACTCTGAATCTTCTTGTCCTTCTCAAAGGGACACTCCACCTGTGTCCATGTCATGAACTCATGGATCTGCCTGGAGATCTCCCAAAATTTCTGAAGGGTCAGAAGATGTGTCACCGTAAGCTTGAAAACCTTGGTTAGGGAAGGGGACGTAGGCTCTGCTTTCAGCCTGCTGCTCACCCTCTTGGTCCCAGCAAGACAGGGCAGCCGCCCTACAGAGCCAGCTTGGACCCCAGAAGGGCCCCCACACAGCGCAGCACCACCAACCAGAACACACCCTGACCTCTCTCCGGGGGCCTTGTGTCGCCCAGCTCTGTAACCAGTTCACCCACCCAGAGCTAGGGCCACCGCACACCTGGAGGTCACTTGGCAGCCATGACCCTCCTTGGGTAGGGACAGGGCACGAGGCTTAGCTAACCTTGAAGTTAATGTGTCCATTGGGCAGGTGGTTGGTGTGGATTTTGTGCAGGAAGTAGATGTCTTTGACGAAAAGGTTGAACACAGGGATGACGATCTTCTCCCGGCTGCTGTTGGCCGTCTGGGACCTCTGCGTGGCCCCCTGCAGGGCTGTCCGGTAGTTGCAGAAATTGCTGGATGGGTCCATGTGGTGCTGTGGGCAGACGGGAGGATGTGGTAGGCACTGCACCCCCACAGCCCTCAGACCTGCTCAGGACACCCTCTGCAGGAACCAGCTCTGGGCGGCCCATAGTTCCCGGGAGTGAGCACGGTGGGGGAAGCGCAGAGGGCTGTGCACCAGGCCAGGCCTTTGGGTCAGGGTCCAAGCATCACAGGAAGAGCTGGAGAGAAGTCTCAGCAGCTCACTCACAGCTATTCTTCCCTCCTGAGTATGTGTCTTAACCACCTTCAAAACCTTCCTCTGCCCTTTCGCAGAGGCCGACAGCCCCAAACCTGACCAGCTCCACAGACAAACTCTTACAAAACCGGATTCTGTGATCAGGTACAGCTGGTCAAGGCTGCACACTCTCCAGTCAGCCCCCGGGCCACCCAGATGACCCAGGGCCTCAGGGAGAAGGCCAGTCGGCTTGGTCAGCCTTGCCATCCTGGGGCTGTCAGCCTGCCTTTGCCAAACCCCTACTAACCTCTCCCCAGAATTCTGCTTTAGGCAGTGCCGGTTCTGACTGAAGTTCCAGAGCCGAAGATGTGTGTGTGGGCTGCCCGCCTCCCGGGGGCAGTGCGGCCAGGCCTGCTGACACGCCCAACACCAGACGGCACTCCAGGCAGCACGTCCTCACAGGGGCCGAAGCATGATGGAAGCCCCCCACCGAGGCTGACGCCTACCTCTAAGACGTCGAACTTTGCCGTCTTGACCTTGGACCACGTTTTCTTCAGCCTCGCCACAGGACTGAGGTTCATGCCAGCTGCAGGGGGTGACAGGCAGGGTGAGGGCAGGGGAAGGCGGGCCCCACAGCACCGGAGGGGCACCCCAGGGGCCGCACACTCACAGATGATGGCCATCATGGAGTTGAAGTTGCCGATGTTGAAGCACTCTCGGGCCACGTCAATGAAGAACTCCAGCATGCGGGTCCGGTGCTTCTTCTTCACTACCTGGAGGGCAGCCAGACCACTCAGCTTGGGCCCCACTGGGGGTCGTCCCCTCCAGCCCCAGCAGGGCAGCCTGATGGGGAGCTGCCTGTGCCCACAGAGCTGTGGGACCGGGTTGAGGGGACATGCCCAGGCTGCAGAGGCAGGAAATGAGGCTGTGGTGGGTTGATGCTGGGCCAAGGGGCGGGAGGGCAGGCAAAGGGCACCATGCTGGGCACAACAGGGTGCTTCCACAGTGGGTCACTGTTGTAATTTAAGTCATCACTTTGGGGTGGGGGCGTGGTACTTCCAAGCCTCAATAAAAGTTTCCTGACTCCACTTACAAAGTTTCATCCTCTGCAGGGAAGGGGAGGCGGAGCCTCAAGGGACACCGTGGGGTCAGGAGGAGACTGCCCCACCGGGGCCGCCGTGCAGCACTCACCCGGCACACCTCGGTGGCCACCAGCATGCTGAGGCAGTTGAACCAGTTGTCATAGGCCTCCAGGCTGTAGGTCTTGGTCATGTCCCCTCGGCACTGCCGGGACATGGCAGGTCAGAGGGAGCCCAAGGACCCTGCCAGTGGGTGCTGCTCCACCCCCACCCCCAGAACCAAGGAGCCGGGAGAGGAGACTGAAAGCAGGGAGGGGAGAGAGATGGGGCTGCTGGGCGGGCCCCCAGGGGATCCCCCCAAGCCCTGCAGGGATCAGCTTGGAGGCCTCTGGGAACACTGTCCCCCGCCCAGCATACATCACCCTGCATGGCCGTCGTCCACCCCTGAAGCAGGTGTTAGACCAGACCCACATGCGTCAGTTGTGAGCCCCTCCTCCAGAGCACCCTCAGCCCTTACCCTGTGCTTGTCCCGGGAGTCCATGTGGCTGACGATCTGCATCAGGTCCTCGGGGTGGATGCTGCTGACTCTCTCCTAGCGGGAACGGGGAGACAGCACAGGAGGGGTGACCATCTGCCCTCCTCAGGCCAGCCCCACCCTCAAGGCACAGAGTGTCCAGAGCAGCAGTCAGGACCTCTCTGCCTGAGCGGGCACCACAGCCACAGCCCTTCCTCAGTCAGAGCGCCCAGTGGACAGGGGCCCCAGAAGTACCCCAGGGGTCTGGAAGGCCCCTCTGGGGGCAGGGGGACAGGACTGTGTGTAGAAGCCTCAGAGTCACGGCTGCTACATGCAGGGTACCTGCCCAGCCCATGGCACAGGCAGGACTAAGGGACCCCTGCCGGTGGGAGGAGCTCTGCCCCTGGAAGCCCCTGCCATGAACACGGGGTGCCGTGATCTGAGGAACCAGCTGCTCAAGTGGACACACGCCTGCCAGGGGCAGTGGTCAAAGCTGCCATGTGGGCTTCCCCCAACACCCCAGTCGACCAGCAGGGGAGACCCTGCTGCACTCTGGGGGGGTTGGTGAGAGGATGAGCATCTGAATGCCCCCCAGCCCTGCACTAGAAGGGTGTCCACCACACTAACCAGCTCAATATGTGTCAGCTGCTGGGCCAGCACCAGGGGGTCACAGCACACGCCCAGGATGTCCTTCTGAGCAGCTGGAGGCTTGGCCTTGAGGACGGGCCCTTTGTCCATGGCCGGTGAGCGGAGCTTCTCCCGCAGCTCCTGAAGCTGGCTCCGGGCAGCCAGGGACAGCAGCAAGCTCTGTGTCATCTGGGAGATGGCCTTCTTCACAGTGCCATTCTCCTGAGGGGTGGGGGTGGAGAAGGCGCTGTTGTGGGCTGGAGGGACCTCCTAGAGGTACCTAGCTCATCTCCGAGGACCTACCTCTCGCTAGGCACCCACCCACAGGGCAGGAGGAGGGGGCCTGGGACCATTCCCACTCTAGCCACAGGGTGTTCATGTGCAGAGGATGCCAAGGGCAGGCCTGTGTGTTGCTGGCCAGCTGAGCTGCCCTCGTGGGGGTGAGAGGCAAATGGGGCCGCCCAGCAGCCCTCTTCAGGAGAGTGACTGCCAAGGGGACCGGGTAGAGAGCTCCCCCAGACAAGGCACCCTGCAAAGATCTGAGAGGAACCTCACCTCATCACACTGGGTGACCCGATGGGTGATGGCCTTCAACTCAGCCAGGCCTTCTCATCCTGGAAGTCAAAGGGGAAGGCTTCCGTCCACTCCTTAAGCAGCTGCACGATCTTGGCTGAGAAGGACTTCAGCTTGGCCTGGGTCAGGGCGGGTACAGTGAGGTCTGGGCTCCCCTGACCCATCCCCACAGGGCCTGCGTCCCCTGCCCCGACACTGGGCTGAGGGCTACCAGGTAGGGACAGACCCCCACTGCCTTCGTCCACCTGTGGCTCTGTCTACCTGCTTCACTCTCCATTCCCCTGACGCCAGCTCTCTTCTTAAATTCATTTTCAAAGGACCATGACAGAAAACTAGTCTCATTTGCTGTAATTAGAAGTTACCCATAAAAAACACGATGAAGGGCCTCCCTGATGGCTCAGTGGTAAAGAACTGACCTACCAGCGGAGGTTCAATCCCTGATCCAGGAAGATCCCACATGCCACGGAGCAGCTAAGCCCGTGCACCACAACTCCTGGGCCTGTTCTCCAGAGCCTGGGAGCCACAGCTATTGAGCCCACACACCCTAGAGCCCGTGCTCCACACCGGAGAAGCCACCACACGAGAAGCCCGCACTCTACAACTAGAGAGCAGCCCCCACTCGCCGTAACTAGAAAAAAAACCAGCAGTGAAGATCCAGCACAGCCAAAAACAAAAAGTATTTTTAAAAAGATGATGAAAACCAAGCAAAATCATGAATGTTAAGCAGGAAACTGCCTTTTCTCAGTGAAAAGCAGGTTGACAAGTGCCAGGAAGGACTGCAGACACCCCAGGCATCCTCTGCCCAGGTCTACATGCACACAGCTCAAGAAGGGGATACAGGATGCTCGGTGCCCAGCCCCGCTCGGGTTCACCAAAACCTTCCTGGGCCCACTTTGGCTCCTGCCTGCCCCTGACCAGCTCCCTGTGCCCACCTGGACCATCCTGGCCTCGCCTGCCCTCGGGGCCTGGCCCCCTCATGACCCCACTGCCCACCCCTACACCTGCCTGCCCCCGTCCACCCATGCCTGCCTTATTTAGCCCACTGATTCCACCCTCGCCCCCTGCCCATGCCCTGGTGGTGGCCCCTATGCACTTCAGAGCCTCCTCCCCCAGCCACTCATGGCAGAGTCACGGCACCTCAGGAGGCCCTGCTGACAACCCCGGGTGCCTGCTGCACCACACTCAGCGGGAACAGGAGGCCTGCGTTCCCTCCTCAGAGGCCCCGCCCTGCACGTCACCCCAGACGAGGCTGGCAGGCTCACCCCAGGCTCCTCTCAGGCCTCCGCTGACCCCTTGCTGACCCGCAACCTCAGATTCCATCTCCCACTCACTCTGTTCTGGCTGTTTTCCACCCATGCCTTCAGGAGCCCTTCCTGGTCCCCACACTGCAGTCGGTGCCCGTCCCGCTCCCAGCCCAGCAACCCCAAGACAGACCCCCGAGGGGACACTCGGAAGAGCCTTCGCTGCAAACCTCTGGTGGCAGGAGGCCCAGCCAGGTGAAGGGACAGGTCACTGGGAACAGGCCCTGCCGGCTTTTTGCCAGTCTGCCTAAGGATGCTCGGTGCCCAGCCCCGCTCGGGTTCACCAAAACCTTCCTGGGCCCACTTTGGCTCCTGCCTGCCCCTGACCAGCTCCCTGTGCCCACCTGGACCATCCTGGCCTCGCCTGCCCTCGGGGCCTGGCCCCCTCATGACCCCACTGCCCACCCCTACACCTGCCTGCCCCTGTCCACCCATGCCTGCCTTATTTAGCCCACTGATTCCACCCTCGCCCCCTGCCCATGCCCTGGTGGTGGCCCCTATGCACTTCAGAGCCTCCTCCCCCAGCCACTCATGGCAGAGTCACGGCACCTCAGGAGGCCCTGCTGACAACCCCGGGTGCCTGCTGCACCACACTCAGCGGGAACAGGAGGCCTGCGTTCCCTCCTCAGAGGCCCCGCCCTGCACGTCACCCCAGACGAGGCTGGCAGGCTCACCCCAGGCTCCTCTCAGGCCTCCGCTGACCCCTTGCTGACCCGCAACCTCAGATTCCATCTCCCACTCACTCTGTTCTGGCTGTTTTCCACCCATGCCTTCAGGAGCCCTTCCTGGTCCCCACACTGCAGTCGGTGCCCGTCCCGCTCCCAGCCCAGCAACCCCAAGACAGACCCCCGAGGGGACACTCGGAAGAGCCTTCGCTGCAAACCTCCGGTGGCAGGAGGCCCAGCCAGGTGAAGGGACAGGTCACTGGGAACAGGCCCTGCCGGCTTTTTGCCAGTCTGCCTGCCACCCCTGCTTCTGGACCAGCCCCTGCCCCAGGGCCTCAGAGATAAGCTGTGATTTCGTAACCATCCTGACCACCCAAAGCCTGACTCACTCAGGAGACACAACTGTGACAGTGTGACAGACACCTCCATCTGCGCCACTGCAAACTCCAGCCTGCGGGCACCGCGGCCACCCCCTTAGAGGGGGCGGTGACCCAGGAGGTGAGCCGGCCTTCTCCACCAGCTGAGCCGGACTCTTCCTCTGGGGTCCTGGCCTGGAGCAGGAGAGCCGACCACTGTGGTCCTCCACCAGGAGAGGTGCGGGCACCCGCCAGCGGCAGTCCCTCTAGCACCCTGGGAGTGTGCTCCACGTGTGCCCCTGCAGACCCCCAGGGAGCCCAGCTCCAGCGATGCCTGGAGGCCAGACAGGCAGACCTGCCCCCAACAGGAAGGGACCCTGGATGACTCAGCCAGGCCCCATGCTGAGCCAGCTTGTTGCCCAAGCGCGAGCGAGATGGACACAGTCAGAAGCTCGCTTTACCTTCTCGGACCCAGCCTCCAGCTGCTGCCTCTGCTCCACGCAGAGCTCCCCAACACGGGCCAGCAGGTCATGAGGCGGGATGAAGACCCGGGAGCTCAGGAGAAACGTGAAGATGTACGTCCTCTGAAGACAGAGATGGAGACAGTGACGAGGGAGTCAGGCCCGGTGTGGTCCCCAGGGGTGACGTGGCCAACCCTGCCCCATGGCCCAGCCGCCCCCCAGACCCCACATCAGCTGCGTAGCTCAGCTCACCTTGAATGCCCTTCCTCGTCCTCAGTGCTCCCCAATCCTGCCCACCAGGCACGGCACAGACAAAACCCCACTTGGCAGCGGCTCTCCACCACCTTCCCTGACAAGCTCAGCTCCTAGTAGTCTACTCTGCTGGGAGGCTCCCCTACCCGCTGCCCGACCCCACGCTGGGAACTAAATCCGAACGTGCATGTTGGGGGGACCCTCCGGACAAGGCGCCAAGGGATGCTCCATGGCCAGTGAGGCGGGGCCTGGGTGGAGGTGGGGTCTGTGGGGGTCTTATCTGTGGGGCAGGGCAGGCTCTCCTTGGCCCCAGGATCCCACATCAGACACTGCTGTAAGCCCCGGTCACCAGTCAGCTGCGGGGCTCGCCCCCACCTGCCACACCAGGACCCCCAGTCCCACGCCCATGCGCCCTTGTCACCGGGCTGTGGTGCCGGCTGAGGGGTGCTCGTGGTCTGAGAGGCGGCAGGACCCAGGGCTCTCACAAGCTTTTGTCTGATGTGGACGCTGCCAGGCCCCTGCCTGCAGACAGGGCAGGCTTGGGGGTGGGGAGGCAGCTTGGGGCTCTCCCGGGGGCTCTAATCAGACAGTAATCCACCCCCACCTGGGTGCTGCAGGCTGAGGGGCCCAAAGAAGCAGGTCTCCCTTGTGCCAGCCTAATGCCAGCCGGGCCGTGTGTGCTGGGTGTGCAGCTCCTGGAACCAGGCTCCACCCTCAGGCCCTCATGGTCCCCCCACAGCCTTCAGAGGCCACGGGAGAGGCAGTTTCCCTGGAGTAGCAGAGGATCCTCTACCAGCACCCTCCCCTGCCCCCACCACCTCCACTCCCGACAACTCCAAACTGCCCACTTCTTGTCCCCAGGCTGTGCAGCACGCAGACACTGGGGTCCTAGCTGGTCAGCGTGAGACCCTCAAGGACCCCTTCAAAGCAGAAGTCTTTGAATGTGAAGAAAGGCACCGGTGGCCACATTTGGGAGCTCTTAGCCCAGGGCGAGGAGCGCCCAGAGCAGGAGCTGGCGTCTCCGAGGCGTCTGCAGGGCAGGGGCGTGAGGAGAAGGCAGGGAGCCCAGGTGCTCACCCGAGGGACCCCATTCTGCCACTACCCGCCCTTTGCTCTCCCCTGGGGCTCAGGCTGGGACCCTGGGGCACAGTGTTTTGGGGACAACACAGGAGGAACTGACTGAAGAGGCTCCTCTGGGACAGGCTGAGAGGGGAGCCTCCCCCGACACGGACACAAGGCCACTGTGGCACAGACCAGCATGGGGCTGGAAGTCCCCGCCCCTGGGGGCTGCAGCCCTGCTCCGGGCTTCTTCAGGGCCTGGGGTCCCCTCTTCCCAGCTCTGCCACCCAGAACCTCGGCTGCCATGCCTGCACCCCCACCAGCGGCCCCAGCTGGGCGAAAGGATGGATGGGGTGGATGGGTGGACAGACAGAGGTGTGGATAGAACCCTGGGAGGGAGGGAGGTGGCCTGGCAGGTGAGAGTGGGCCAGGAAAGCAGGAAGCCCAGCTGGAGGGCGGAGGAGGCGGCTGTGCCCCACCCTCCCTCGTAGCCCTGTGTGTGACGCAGCCCCCAGGACGGAGGGGCACCTGGAGAGGGAGCCAGGAGCAAGCCCACTCCGCCATGAGTGGTCACTACCGGCAGCAGAAGGGAAGCCACACACGACAGGGGACACTCTCACGTTTCCAAGAACATGCCAACGTCATCTGGAATGACAGGGAGGCCTGGGGCCGCCCTGTCCGCATGGGCAGCTGCCCCGGGGTCTGTAGGCAGTGGGAGTGAGTCATTCTGAAGCGTGGCTGCTCGGGAACAAAGTCAGCTTCCCATCTCAGAGATAGGCCCCATGCTGGGTGGACCCTCCCCAGAACCTCCCCTGCCCCTGAGCCTCCTCTTCTCCATCAGGGCCATCTCCTACTCGCCTGGGGGCAGTAGGGGCAGAGATGAGATGTGTATAAGAGACAGACCCTGAGCGCCTGCCCCTCACCTGTCAAGGGAGACAGCGAGTGCTGAGGCTCCCAGGGAGTGGTGGGCTGGTGTCCAGAGTAGAACTCGCCCTGTGACCTCTTGCTGGACTCGTCCATCCCCTTATGGGTGGCAGAGCTGGGGGGCCGAGTCCCCAGGCTGGCTTCTCACTGGCTCCTGACCTCCTAGCCCCGGGGCAGGTGTCCCTGCAGGTGGCCTTGCCCCGTGGGGGATCGGGGGAGGGGACTGTGCAAGGTAGCGGGGTATCAGCGTGCTGCCTCCGTAGCACCTCCTGACCAGGGACCCCGGCCATCCCCGTTGGTCACCAGGCACTCACGTCAGGATAATAGTCCACTGTGGGGACCAGGTGCTCCATCAGGGCCTCCAGGGACCCCGAGATGAGACGTCCATCTTGGAAGATGAGGTCTCCAGAGCCGCTGGCCCCACCGCCTCGCTCCCCCATGCCGGGCTGCCCCTGTCCACTACAGCTGGGCCCGAGGATGCTGGAGAAGACCACGGACGTCTGGGGCATAGTTTCCTGGGAGGAAGGAATGGGGCGGTCAGACATCAAAGGCTCCTCTGCCCAGCCCTCCTTCCCGGCCGGCCGCAGGGAGGGCCTGAACCCCAGCAGGGCCAGGGGGGGTCATCAGATGTCAGCGCAGGCAGGACAGGCTCCGCAGTGGCCCTGAAGCCACCGATCAATGTGTCTGATAAACATTTCCTCAGCATCTGCTCTGTGCATACCAGACCTCATTCCAGCGACCTGGACACACAGCACTCTGCCTCCTGGGGTTCTGTCCCAGCAGAAAAGCCAAACCATGGGGAAGAAGTAAAAACAGCACCAGGGGGACACCTGTGTAGGGGTGGCCAGGGCAGCCGCAGGCTGAGCGTGAGCTGTGCAGCTTCTGGCATTAAGAGGGATGTTCCAGGTACAAGGCACAGCCGGTGCCAAGGTCCTGAGGCCAGGGCGCGGGAGGGGATCAGCAGGAGAGTAGTCTAGGGAGTGACCAGCCTGACCATACACACTGGTGGCCCAGGGTGCAGCCAGTGAGTGACCCAGGAGGCGTGGGCGCTCCGGGCACAGGAGTGACCTGACTCAGGGGGAGGGGCACTGTGGCCGCCGTGTGGAGACCAGCAAGGGAGACATCTGAAAACCAACTGGTCTGAGCTTTGCCGTAACAAAACCCTGGAAGAGATGGCTCAGGTCAGGTGACAGAGGAGTGAGGCAGGGTCGGCTCTGGACACTAGGATGGATGGTCTTTGACCCGAGCCACTGACCGGCATGGGGGAGGGCTCTGAGGGTGGGGTCTGGGGAAAGACCTGGAACTTGCTTTGGACTTGCTGGATCTGAAATGCCTGTTAGATGCGGGTGTCGGGCAGCAGTCTGGGGTTCAGTGTGACGGTTGAGGGTACCCCTCGCACGGCAGCCAGGCTCTGCTGGAGGCTCTCCTGAGGCCTAGGACACTCTGCAGCCGTCTGTGCCTCAGTTTCCTCTCTGCCCAGGCAGCTGATTCCGCGATGTCGGTGGGTACACACCTGCCAGCCCGAGGCTCGGGATCCAGCACCCGTAGGTACACTTTCCTTCCTACTCCCTGGACGGGTGGAGGGGGGCCTACCCTACCCGCTGGGCTAGTCCCCCAGGCAGGACAGGGAGACTGAAGTAGGGGTGGAGGAGCCGGCCCTTCCTGCCTCTGCGGGGACTGTTGCCAGGTCTCACCCTCTCAGGTCACCAGCAGGCAGGGGCTGCCACCCCACGCCCAGCTCCCCAGGCAGCCACACTGACCTCTCCAAGCCCTGGGAAGCAGAAAGAGCCCCCAGGGCAACCTGCCAGGGATGCTGCCTTCAACTGGACCTGGTCTGCTCTCTCACTGGGACCAGGGCCAGCCCTGGAGCCTTTCCGGCCTCAGCTTCCCCACCGTGCAAAGCAAACAGCAGCCACGATTACTTTACTGCCACCAAGGACCCCTCCAAAGGCTTTACCAGCAGAGCCCGCTCCCGCCCCATAGCACATAAGCTGAGCCTCACACCGGGGTTGAAAGGGGCCCTGGGTCAAAGGACACTGGCTTCCCTGCCAAACGCCTGGAGGTCACCTCAGAATTCTCAGAACATCCTTTGCGATGAGGGCAAGTGCTCAAGGGAAGTCCCCAGGGCCAAAGAAGGCCAGGACTGCAATTTCTGTCCACCCCCCACCCGGATCCGTGCCACCCCCGATCCATGGGTTCAGACTCACAGAACACTCCCCGCAACCCATGTTAAAATGAACATTCCCAGGCCCCACTGGGTCAGAAATTTGGGTTGGGTCTTCTTTACCGCTCAAGTCAAAGACTCACTGACTCGGACAAACTCTTCATCTTTCAGATAATGAATCAGAGGCTCCACAAGAAGGAACTCAACTGAGGAAACTCAAGGATTTCCAAGTCCAGCCTAGGTGCCACCACCTCTAGGAAGCTCCCCTGGGTTAACCCCTGGACTGCTGACCCACAAGGTGAGAAGGGCCTGATCACCCACCTCAACGTCTTCCTGTCTGGCTGGAGGCTGGCCCACAGCCACACTCAGGAATCATTTGGGGGAGGAAACAGTGGACGCCTATGTCTGCTCTGCTGCTGTCACTAGCTCCGGAGGGGACCTGGACTCCAGAGCTTCAGCTGAGGGGCCATCGCTGTGGGGTGGCCTTCCCACGATCACACAGTTCTGGGTTCAAAAGGTGACCTGAGCCTGGTGACTGTGGTCAGCTGGACATCCTGACCTCAAGCTTCTCGGCCATCAGAGATGGCGTTTCCGGAGCCCCTGGCCCCTGACCTGCAGAGCAAGTAGGCTGCCCTGGTCAGGAGGTGCTACGGAGGCAGCACGCTGATACCCCGCTACCTTGCACAGTCCCCTCCCCCGATCCCCCACGGGGCAAGGCCACCTGCAGGGACACCTGCCCCGGGGCTAGGAGGTCAGGAGCCAGTGAGAAGCCAGCCTGGGGACTCGGCCCCCCAGCTCTGCCACCCATAAGGGGATGGACGAGTCCAGCAAGAGGTCACAGGGCGAGTTCTACTCTGGACACCAGCCCACCACTCCCTGGGAGCCTCAGCACTCGCTGTCTCCCTTGACAGGTGAGGGGCAGGCGCTCAGGGTGGAGTCCCCTACCCAGGGGTGGAGTCCCCGTCCACGTGTCCTGGACTCATCATGCTGCTCCTACCCCAAGGCTCCCCTCCTGTGTGAGGGTCTCTGTTCCCCCAGAGACTGGTCCCAGCACCTGCCTATGCATAGCCCAGGAGGTCATGGGAACAAGCAGCCAGGTGAGGCCCATCCTTCCAGCTTGGGGTGGTGACTCCTCTCACAGTGGTGACCCCACCACTAGACTCACCAGGTGCACAAGATCCCATCAGTTCAGTTCAGTCATGTCCAACTGTTTGCAACCCCATGAATTGCAGCACGCCAGGCCTCCCTGTCCATCACCAACTCCCGGAGTTCACTCAGACTCATGTCCATTGAGTCGGTGATGCCGAATAAGTCATTAAATGACATCAGCAGATGTGACTGTGACACGTACATAAATGCACAGAGGACATCCAGCCACCCCTGGCCATGCTCATCACAGAGATTACTGCAAGGGAGCAGAGGAGGGAGGGGACTTGCTTTCCATTCTACACATTTGTCAGCTATCTGATAACGTTTCCAAATGGCACATCTATCTTGTCAACTTTTAAACAACTTTTCTTTAGTGCAAAGAAGCTGAGTTTTGAAATCAGCACTTTTTATAAAGACAAAACAGGCTTCCCGGGTGGGGCTAGTGGTAAAGAATCCACCTGCCAGTGTGGGAGATGTAAGAGACTTGGGTTCCATCCCTGCATGAGGAGGATCCCCTGGAGAAGGACATGGTGACCCACTCCAGTATTCTTGCCTGGAGAATCCCATGGACGGAGGAGCCTGGCAGACTACAGTCCATGGGGTCGCAAAGAGTTGGACACAACTGAAGAGACTTAGCATGCGTGCATAAAGGCACAATAAGCAGGTAGGCCCAAAACCTCTCGGGGAATTGGGAGATCTCAAAAGGGCTGTGTGGGACCACCCCAGCCTGTCCCCTACCCTAGGACCCAGCCTGGGGCCAGATCTCCCTGACCACAAGCCTCTCCCCCTCCTCTGTACACTGAGCCCTGTGGATCCTGAGGACCACCCTCCAGAGCCCCTTCCTTACTAGCTCCTTCCCAGTCCCTAGGAGAACCCATCCCTGCCTGGTTATGAGCACCTTGGGGGAGGGTCTCCAGGCTTAGTGCAAGTGGGAGGAGACAGGTTCCCTGAGTGGGTCTTCCAGGACAGGAGTTTAGATGACCCCTGGGTTTGAATCCCAGCTCGGCAACAGGCCAGGTCCTTGCTCCTAGACGAATCTAACCAGCCTTGATTTCCTCAGCAGTCAAATGAGGATGATGGCAGGACCACCCCTGTTGAGACCTCTGCCTGGCTTCTCTGCTGGCCATCCCAGCCCGCTCTGTGGTCCCTCCTGCTCCTACATGTGAGGCCCTCCTCTCAGTTCCAGCAAGAGCCACACACCTGTGTGTCCATCGCCCCTGACTGGACCTCTTCTCAGGCAGGAGCCAACGTGGAGCAGAGCACCAGGAACTCTGGGCTCCTATCTCAGGAGGGAATTCCCAGCACAAACAGTGGCAATCAGGAGGACGGTGGCTATTAGGAGGGGCTCCTGCTCCTGCTGGATTGGGCATGTGCCCCATACTGGCCACTGTCCGTCCCCTCCTGCCTCGATGGGTGAGGGTGCTCCGGGGCAGCGCTGGGAGCAGATGCCAGCAAGGGGTCCACACGCAGAGGTGGGGCTGAAACCATCACTGAGACCCAAGGGCTATGCAAGGGAGGAAGAGCTGAAATCTCTCCTCATGCGAACCACAGATTTACATCACCACAACCTGCTTTGTAAACTCAGTGCCTGCGGAACATCTGAACAGACAAGCAGTGCGCCCACGTTGGAGATGAGTCTACGGTTAGCACCTGTGGACTCGTGGGCTGCACACCCGGGGGCTGGGCCAGGCCAGAGTCTGAGCTGTCCCCACAAGCAGGTCTCAGTGCATGACACCGCAGCCTCGGGCCCCGGTGGGATCTGATGAAAACAACGCCTGAGCGACACCAGGGTTAAGGTGGGGCGGAGCAGAGTAGGTGCTTCCCTGGTGGCTCAGTGGTAAAGAACCCGCCTGCCAATGCAGGCAGACATGAGAGACTCAAGCTTGATGCCTGGAGGAGGGCATGGCAACTCACTCCAGTATTCTTGCCTGGAGAATCCCGTGGACAGAGGAGCCTGGCGGGCCACAGACTATGGGGTCGCCAAGAGTCGGACACGACTGAAGCGACTAAGCACGCACCCATGCGAGAGAGGAGAACCAACTGCAGTAATGCGAGAGCTCACATCACGGGTGAGAGGGGCGCAACAGAGCGTGCTCATGGGTGAACTGCTCCAGAAAACCGATACTCAGAGACTTCTCTCCCAGTGGGCGTGTTCCAACCCTCCCTGATGCACACAAAAGATCAGAAACACAGCTAAGAAGCAGATCAACAACAGATCCGGGGGCTTCCACAGCCGCAGTTGGGGAGGAGACCCCACCTCCCATGCTAACCCTAACCACAGCAAAGGGAGACCCTGCTCAACACCCAGGGCAGGGGCTGGTCAGCACCACATCAGCCCCATGTCTCATCAGCGGGTCACGCCAGCACACACGAGGGAAGAGGTAGCAGACATCCAAACTGAAAAGAGCCCTCACGCCAAAAATATTAAACCCACATAGGGATGATCCTTCCTAAACACATCCCCCCAAGACGGTCTGAGGGTCTGGCACTGGGAAGACCCCCCACAGAACATTGAGCCCTGAAGGCCAGCAGGGCTTGAGTACAAGAGCTCCACGGGGCTGGGGGAAACAGACTCCACTCTTGGAGGCCACATACAAGGTCTTATGTACACCAAGACCAAAGCAGTACCTCCACAAGAACCTGGGCAAGATATACTTAGGGATCTTGGACACTCTCCTGGGGAGGCAGAGGTCAGCTGACCTGACCTTGCCAATAGCCTGCAGGCTCCAGCGCTGGACCGCCTCAGGCCAAACAACCAGCAAGACAGGAGCACAGAGCCACCTGCTGCTTGAGGTCATACTGAGCTCACAGCCACCTCGAAACACACCACTTGACACAGCCCGCCCATCAGAGGGACAAGACCCAGCTGCAAGAGGGAAGGCACCAGGCTCCCATCAGGAAATCGGCACAGGCCCCAGTACCAACCTCATCCACCAGGGGGCAGACACTAGAAGCAAGAGGAACTACTATCTTGCAGCCTGCAGAAGGGGGACCACAAACGGAAAGGAAGACAAAATGAGATGACAAAGAAATACGATACAGATGAAGGAGCAAGAAAGAAAACCCCACAAGGACAACTAAATGAAGAGGAAATAGGCAAGCTACTTGGAAAAGAAGTCAGAGAAATGACAGCAAAAATGATGCAAAATCTCAACAACAACAAAAACAGAATGCAAGCATAGACTGAGAAAACACAAAAAATGTTTGACAAAGAGAAGATTTAAACAACAAAACCAGACACACAACACAATAACCGAAATAAAATACATAAAAAGAATCAATAGCAGAATAGCTGAAGCAGAAGAATGAGTAAGTTAGCTGGAAGTCAAGAGTGGCAGAAATAACTTCCATGGGACATAATAAAAGAAAAAGGAATGAAAAGAACTGAGGACAGTCTCAGAGACCTCTGGGACAACATGGAACACTTCTACATTAGATGGATCCCAGAAAAAGAAGACAAAAGATAAAGGGCCTGAGAAAATATTTGAAGAGATTAAAAAAACTTCCCTAACATGGGAGAGGAAACAGTCACCCAAGTCCAGGAAGTGTAGAGAGTCCCAGACAGGATAAAACCAAGGAGGAACATGCTGAAACACACAGTAATCAGACTGACAAAAATTAAATACAAAGAAAAAGTATTAAAAGCAGAAAAGGAAAAGCAACAGATAATATACAAGGGAATCCCCATAAGGTTATCAGCTGGTTTTTCAGTAGAAACTCTGTAGGCCAAAAGGGAGTAACACAATATATTTAAAGTGATGAAAGGGGAAAACCTACAACCAAGAATACTCTACCCAGTAAGGCTCTCATTCAGATCCAACAGAAAAATCAAAAGCTTTACAGACAAGCAAAATCTAAGAGAATCAATGCCATCAAACAGCTTTACAATAAATGCTAAAGGAATTTCTCTCAGTGGGAAATGCAAACTAAAAAAGCTACAATAGATATACACACAGAAAAGAAAAAGCTACCCAAACACAACACTAAAAATAGTCACCGAATCAAAAAAGAAGAGAAAAGAGGAAGGGAAGAAAAAAGACTTAAAAAAAAAACAAATCCAAAACAATTAAGAAATCATACATATCAATAATTACCTTAAATATAAATGGAATAATACAGATCAAGAATCATACATATCAATAATTACCTTAAATATAAATGGATTAAATGCTCCAATCAAAAGACACAGATTGGCTGAATGGATACAAACACAAGACCACTATATATGCTGTCTACAAGAGACCCACTTCAGATCTAGGGACACAGACAGACAGAAAATGAGGGAATGGAAAAAGATATTCCAGGCAAAGTGAAATCTAAAGAATACTGGAGTAGCAATACTCATATCAGACAAAGTAGACTTTAATTAAATGACTATTAGAGGTTTCCCTGATGATTCAGTGGTAAAGAATCCACCTGCCAATGCAGGGGATGTGGGTTTGATACCTGGGCCAGAAAGATCCCAAATGCCGCAGAGCAACTAAGTCCGGGTGCCACAACCATTCAGTCTGTGCTCTGGAGCCCAGGAAGCGCAACTACCGAGCCCATGAGACACATCTGTCAAAGCCTGCAGGCCCTAGAGGCCACGCTCCACAGAGAAGTCACCGCAATGGGAAGCCCTGGCACTGCATCTAGAGAGCAGCCCCCACTCGCCACAGCTAGAGAAATGCCTGCAGAGCAATGAAGACAGCAACGCCAGAAACAAGCAAACAAGCAGACCATTACAAGAGACAAGAAGGACACTACATAGTGACCAAGAGACCAATCAAAGAAAAAGATATAACAACTGTAAATAGACAGTACCCAACATAGGAGCACTTCAATATATAATTTAAATGGTAACAGCCATAAAAGAGGAAATCAACAGCAACACAACAATAATGGGGGCTTTAACATCCCACTTAAACCAGTGGACAGATCATCAAGACATAAGATCAATAAGGAAAGAAGTCTTAAATGATACATTAGCCAAGATGGACTTCGTTGAAATTTATAGGGCATTCCATCCAAAAGAAGCAGAATACACTTTCTCCTCAAGTGCACATGGAACATTATCCAGGATAGATTGCACCTTGGGCCACAAATCAAGCCTGGGTAAACTTAAGAAAACTGAAATAATATCATGCATCTTTTCTGACCACAAAACTATGAGATTAGAAATAAACTTCAGGAAAGAAATAGTAAAAATACACAAACATGTTGAGGCTAAGCAACATGTTACAAAACAACCAATGGATCACCGAAAAACTCAAAGAGGAAATCAAAAACACCAAGAAACATACGACAACAAAAATATGATGATCCAAATATTATGCGGTTCTAAGAGCGAAGTTTACAGTGATATAATCTTACCTCACAAAACAAGAAAAATCTCAAATAAACCACCTAACCTTACATCTAAAGCAACAAGAGAAAGAACAAACAAAACCCAAAGTTAGTAGAAGGAAAGACATCATAAAGATTGGAGCAGAAATAAATGAAAGAGAGATGAAGAAAGCAATCGAAAAGATCAATTAAGTTAAAAAAACTGGTTCTGTGAAAACATAAAACTAATAAATCTTTAGCCAGATTCATCAAGAAAGAAAGGGAAAGGGCTGAAATCAATAAAATGAGATATGAAAAAAGAGAAGTTACAGTGGACACCACAGAAATACAAAGAGATCTTAAGAGACAACTACAAACAACTATATGCCAATCAAAAGAAAAATCTAGAAGAAATGGACAAATTCTCAGAAAGGTACAACCATCGAAGACTGAATCAAGAATAAACGGAAATCATGTACAGACCAATCACAAGTACTGAAATTGAAAGTGATTAAAAAACTTTCAAACAAAAGTCCAGGACAAGATGGCTTTACGGGCGAATTCTATCAAATACTTAGAGAAGAGTTAAAACCTATCTTTCTGAACTCTTCCCCAAAATCACAGAGAATAAAACATTCCCAAGCTCACTCTATAAGGCCAACATCACCTTGATACCAAAAACAAAGATACCACAAAAAAAGAAAATTATAGGCCAATATCACTGATGAACATAGACACAAAAATGCTCAACAAAATACTAGCAAACCAAATCCAACAACACATTAAAAGCACCATACACCATGATCAAGTGGGATTTATCCCAGGGATGCAAGGATTCTTCAATATATGCAAATCATAATTAAAAAACAGAAATAAAAACCATATGTCATCTCAATAGATGCAGAAAAAGCTTTTGACAAAATTCAACACCCATTTATGACAAAAACTCCAGAAACTGGGCACAGAAGGAAACTTCCTCACCATAAAAAAGATACACATCAAGCCACAGCTAACATCATTCTCACCTGTGAAAAACTGAAAGCATTTCCTCTAAGGTCAGGAACAAGACAAGGATGTTCACTCTCATCACTTTTATTCAATACAGTTTTTGAAGTTCTAGTCATGGCAATCAGAAAAAATAATAATAATAAGAGGAAACCAATTGGAAGAGAAGTAAAACTGTCAATGTTTGCAGATGACATGATATTATACATAGAAAATCCTAAAGACATTACCAGAAAACTACTAGAGTTCATCAATGAATTTGGTAAAGTTGCAGGATACTAAATTAATACACAGAAATATCTTGCATTCCTATATAGCAACAATGAAAGATCAGAAAGAGAAATTAAGAAAACAATCCCATTTACCACTGCATCCAAAAAGAATAAAATGTCTAGGAATAAACCTACCTAAAGGGGCAAAAGACCTGTACTCAATAAACTGTAAGATGCTGATGAAAGAACTCAAAGATGATACAAAGAGACAGAGAGATATCCATGTTCTTGGATTGGAAGAATCAATATTGTGAAAATGAGACTACTACCCAAAACAATCCACAGATTCAATGCAATCCTTATCAAATTACCAATGGAATTTTTCACAAATTTAGAACAAAAACATAATTGTAAGGAAACACAGTTCAGTTCAGTTGAAACACAAAGGACCCCAAATAGCCAAAGCAATCTTGAAAAAGAAAAACAGAGCTGAAGGAATTAGGCTCCCTGACTTCAGACTATATTACAAAGCTACATTAATCAAAACAGTATGGTACTGGCACAGAAACAGAAATATAAGTCAATGGAACAGGATAGACAGTCCAGAGATAAACCCACGTACCTATGGTCAACTAATTTATGACAAAGGAGGCAAGAGTATACAAAGAATAAAAGACAAGTCTCTTCAGTAAATAGTGCTGGGAAAACTAGCACTGAAATTAGAACACTCTCTAACACGAAACCCAAAAATAAACTCAAAATAGATTAAAGACCCAAATATAAGATTAGATACTATAAAACTCTTTGAGAAAACCATAGGTAGGACACTTTCTCACATAAATAGCAACAAAATCTTTTTGGATCTACCTCCTAGAGTAATGAAAATAAAAGCAAAAATAAATAATTGGGACCTAATAAAACTTAAAAGCTTTTGCACAGCAAAGGAAACCATAAACAAAATGAAAAAACAATCCACAGAATGGGGGACAATATCTGTGTACAAAGCTACCAACAAGGGATCAATCTCCAAAATACAAAACAGCTCATGCAGCTCAATAACAAAAAATAACTCAATTGGAAAGTGGCCAGAAGATCTAAACAGACATTTCTCCAAAGAAGACACGTAGATGGTCAAAAACACATGAAAAGATGCTCAACATCACTAGTTACTAGAGAAATGAAAATCGAAACTACAGTGAGGTATCACTTCACACCAATCAGAATAGCCATCATTAAAAGTGTTGGTACGGGAACTGCTGGTGCAGGATATGAAGAACAGAGAGCTCCCCTGGCTGCCAGTTTCCCTACAGTGACCCCTGCTGGTAGAACCTGATAGGAAACCAGCTGTCCAGAATGGTAATTGCCAAAGCCTGGTCGCCAAACTCAGTGGAAAGTTGGGTTTGGAGCTGGAAAACCAACAGACATAGGAGGAAAAAAAAGAAGAAAAAAGAGAAAAAAAAAGTGCTGGAGAGGATGTGGAGAAAAGGAAGCCCTCCCACATTGTTGATGGAAATGTAAATTGGTGCAACCATTATGTAGAACAGTAAGGAGGTTCCCTAAAAAAAAAAAACAGATGCAGCTCTACTATATGATCCAGCAATCCCTCTCCTGGGCATATATTCAGAGAAAACCGTAATTCAAAAAGACACATGTATCCCAGTGTTCACTGCAGCACTATTTACAATAGCCAAGACATGAAAGCAACCTAAATGTCCATTGGCAGAGGAACAGATAAAGATGTGGTGTGTGTACACACAATGAAATATAATTCAGCCAGAAAAACAAATGAATTAATGCCATTTGCAGCCACATAGAGATTGTCATACTGAGTGAAGTCAGAGGCAGACAAACACTATGTATCACTTATATTAGTGTAATCTTTAAAAATGGTACAAATGGTAAAGAAAAAAATAACAGATGTAGAAAACAGACTTATGGCTACTGGGGGTTGGGGGGAGGAAAGGGAGGGATAAATTGGGAGGTTGGGACTGACATGTGCATACTTGGAGTGGGTTGCCATGCCCTTCTCTAAGGGATCTTCCCGACACAGGGATCAAACCAGCCTGTCTTAATCTCCTGTATTGGCAAGCGGGTTCTTTATCACTAGTGCTTCCTGGGAAGCCCTATATACACACTACTATATGTAAAACAGATAACTAATAAGGATGGCGACTGCAGCCATGAAATTAAGACACTTACTCCTTGGAAGAAAGGTTATGACCAACTTAGTATATTCAAAAGCAGAGACATTACTTTTCCGACTAAGGTCCGTCTAGTCAAGGCTATGGTTTTTCCTGTGGTCATGTATGGATGTGAGAGTTGGACTCTGAAGAAGGCTGAGCGCCAAAGAATTGATGCTTTTGAACTGTGGTGTTGGAGAAGACTCTTGAGAGTCCCTTGGACTGCAAGGAGATCAACCCTGGGATTTCTTTGGAAGGAATGATGCTGAAGCTGAAACTCCAGTACTTTGGCCACCTCATGCGAAGAGTTGACTCATTGGAAAAGACTCTGATGCTGGGAGGGATTGGGGGCAGGAGGAGAAGGGGACGACCGAGGATGAGATGGCTGGATGGCATCACCGACTCGATGGGCATGACTCTGAGTGAACTCCGGGAGATGGTGATGGACAGGGAGGCCTGGCGTGCTGTGATTCGTGGGGTTGCAAAGAGTCAGACACGACTGAGTGACTGAACTGAACTGAATTGATAGAGCACACAGAACTCAATACTAAGTAATGATCTATATGGGAAAAGAACCTTACAAAAAGAGTGGATATAGGTATATGTATAACTGATTCACTTTGCTGTACAGCAGAAACTAATATAACCTTGTAAGTCAACTAGACGCCAATAAAAAAATTTTTTAATGAAATAACAGTAGCTAAAACTCTGAGTACTTTGTATGTGCCACCAGTGACACTATTGCTAGAGTGGAATCATCTCATTCACCCTCACCATAACCCCAAGTGAGCAAACGCTACTCTCTGCATGCTGCCAGTGAGGACAAGGCACAGGGAGGCCACGTAACTGTCCAGGGTCACACAGCAGATAATCTGAGAAAGCAGATACAGTGGGGGCTTCAGAGCTGCCATTGACAAGTCTGATAAACCTTCAGTGGGTGATGATGATGAAAGCATGGAGATGCTGGAAGACACAGAGAAGAGTTCAAGGTGGGGGCGACGGCAGCAAGGCCAGGATGGCAGCAAAGGTGGTCGGGCAGGCCTGCGTCTGTGCCCGGATCAGCCTCTTGTGGATTTATCAGGACCCTCCACCTCTCAGAGCCTCAATGACCTCATCTGTAAATGGGCACAGGGAACACTGTTTCAGAGGTATGCTGGGACCAGAGTGTGCTCACTTGGGTAAAGCACTGCACACAAGAACACGGTACCACCTCCCACCTGAAGAGCAAACTCCCACACATGTACCTACTCCACGCTCCACACAGGCCACTCTAGACACACAGGCCCCCGGGGAGTCAGACCCTGCAGGGATGCCCTAAAACAAATGCAAAGCTGGAGCCGCAGGGTCAGCGCCACCGAGAACTTAGCAGTGGCAGCGTGCACCTTCCCCTGAGTCAGAACTCCCTGTTCTTGGAAGTTTCAGATCCTCTCCTTTAGAAAGCTTTGCTGCTCCTAGTGCGGGCTTTCCTGGTAACTCAGTGGTATAGAATCCACCTGCCAATCAGGAGAGTCAGGTTCAACCGCTGGGTCAAGAAGATCCCCTGGATAAGGAAATGGCAACCCATTCCAGTATTCTTGCCTGGGGAATTCCATGGACAGAGCAGTCTGGTAGGCTATAGTCCATGGGGTCACAAGAGGCCAACACAACTTGGCAACTAAACAGCAGCAGCTGCTGAACCTGGTGTGGCCCAACCCACAGCGCCACCACCTGGCTGGTCACTGAAATGCAGGGCACTGAGTCCCAGCCAAGGCCTGCCAGGCCACGCCTGCACTTTCCCTGGATGTGCTTGTCCAGGTGATGAGAGCAGCTTCACCTAGGTCAGTACCTCTGGTGGCTGCATAACATCTCCTGGAGAATTTAGAAAACCACTGTGCCCAGCTTCCACCGCAACAATTCTAACTGGCGGCGGGTACAGCCAGGGCACTAGTGTTTTCCAAAGCTTTCCCGGTGAAAAGGGCAAAGCAACAAGTTCAAAGAGCCTCTCTCCTGACTCCGCTGCTCCTGCCTACAGCCAGACCTGCTTCAAGGCTGCAGACTCAGACACTGGTGGAGCTCTCTGGAAGCCGCCAGAGGCCAGGACGAGGCCGGGGGGGCGGGGGGACAGAGCTAGGGTTGGGGGGACAATGATGGAGCTCCTAGGGATCTGCACCTCTGGCCCAAGTCAGCTGGAACTGGTCTGGACAAGGCAGCAGGCCTTTTAAGGGGAGTGGGAGCCGGGCTTGCACTGCCTCCTCTGACTCCTTACAGCTCTTCCTCTGTTCTGGCAGGAAGGCCAGCACCTTCTAGTTATAGATGCAACTGACTCATAGTCAGGCCGGTGAAAGTGATTCACTGGTTCTTGGAAGCCAAGCCCTCAAGTTTCCTACCTCCCACACAGGCGCAGGTGGGCATGAGGGCAGGCCCAGGAGCAGCGGGGAGTGGGCACTCCTGCCAGCTCAGGAGTGAACTGGCACTGAGTGCAGAGGCAGCTGCCGTGTCAGCACTTGTCTGGCTCACACACGGGTTTACCCGGCTCTCCAGGGGCCACTATGGAGGAAGAGGGTCCTCCTTGCAACTGGGCCCAGAGTCCCCATGGCCAAGAATCAGAGGGTTCCAGGTGCCCCTGCACAGGCAGACAAGCACCGTGGGTGCTGAGGGTGGGCTGGGAGCGGGCAGGGAGGTCCGGTCGGGCAAAGGCTGAGTCTGAGGGGCCCTCTTCTACTGCCTGGATGCGCAGCCACGAGCAGTGTCCAGTGGGCTGGCTGTAGGTCAGGAGGGCCGGGTGGGCCAAGCAAGGAGGCACAAGGGCTTCCTGTGGCTGGACTGTTGCCCCTTCCCTTTCCACCCCTCCTGGGCTGCCCCACTGCCTGACCGCAGGCTGCCCTGGGCCCCCAGGCTCCATTTCTTGCTGCCGCCCAGAGCCAGATACCAGCTACCCCTACACCACTGTCCAGCCCAGCCCCCGGCCTCCTAGAAACTACATTCCTTTAACACTCCCTGCCTGCACCCTCACCTGTGACCTTTGCACACACACCTGCTAAGTCCTCTCCTGCGGTTTCAGTACCGGCAGCTGGTGAGTGTCCAGGTTGGAGTCAAGAGACACAGTCTCCACACCGTAGGGAAAATTCTAAGCCGCTCTAAACCTGTTTCCTCGGCTGTAAAATGGGCCGTAGAGTTTCTTGCGCCTCCTCCCTCGCTGGGTAGCGATGAAGGCTAGATGAGAAAACATGTCCCTGGGAGCGGTACCGGGGCCGTCATGTGCCACTCACATCTGTGCCTTGCCTCGGTGGCACCCACGTGGCCCAGCACCGCCCGCCACCACTCCTGACCTACAGCCTGACCGCCATCAGCAGGACAGAGCAGCAGCAGAGGGATGAGCAGCACCGAGGGCAGAGCTGCTCTTGTCACCTGGAGGCTTCAACTTTCAAAGGGAGAGGCACGTCCAGAGAAAGTGCGGGCATGCCCCGGCAGGCCTGGGCTGGGACTCAACGCCCTGCATTTCAGTGATCAGCCAGGTGGTGGCACTGCGGGGACCAGTAGGTGCCGAGGGTAGGCTGGGAGCGGGCAGGGAGACCCTGTGGCTCCACCGCGGCCCGCGTGGGTGTGCGCATGCGCACAATCAGCCGTCCGTCCACGGAGCCAGGCGAAAACCCCGGGCAGACTCAGATCACAGGCTTCACAGAGCCTCCAAAGACTGCGGTAGGGCTGACCATCAGAACTCGGCGCCGTCATCTGGCTGCTGTCCCTCCCTCCTGTGTCCCGGGGCCAGCTCCCCAGTAAAGCGCTCTCACCTTAGCCTTGCCTCCATCTCTAGGGAGGCTGAGAAGGGCAGGTATTCTTCTGGTTTCCACACACACCCCTGCCCCGACCGCCCACATCTGAATAAGGCCCAGCGGCTCCTAAGTGCCCTGAGGACCAGGGCTGAGGAGCCAACACCACCTGACCTGGGTCCAGGCCTCCCTCCAGGTGCTGGTTTGGGGCAAGTTACTCCATCTGTGTGAGCTCTGGCCGTGTTTGTCAGACAAGATACTGGTCCCAAAACTTCCCGGTGTGGGTGTACAGGAGGGGAGAGCCACAAGGAGCCTGTCTTCAGCCTAGAACGAGAGCTCACACACCAGGGTGTCATAGATCAGAAAGTAAACGCCATCCCCTGGGTACTGCTCAGCCAGGCCCAGGACTCTGAACACGGGTTCCTTCCCACAGGGATAAGCGGGAGCTCATCCCTGCGTCAGAAAGATCCCCTGGAGGAGGAAATGGCAACCCATTCCAGAATTCTTGCCGGAAGAAATCCCAGGGACAGAGGACCGTGGTGGGGTCCAGGGGGGAATCGGATGCAAGCGCTCACACAGCACACTGCGTCCACACAACTCGGGTCGAAGGCCCTTTTTAGGGACTCAGCCAAAAAGCTTAGCTTCTGAGTATGTGCAGCTGCCCTGGACACGCACACATGCGCACACACGCGTGCACACCTTCTAAGAAACACACCCCACCAAAGCATCAAGGACATAGCAACTGCTGGACTGAGGGCCAGGAGGTGAGGGAGGCGCAGTCGGGGAGTAAGAGGAGACCTCGGGCGGCCCCTGTGCTGAGAGAGATGCCGGCAAACGTGGGAAAAGAGGGGGTTTAGGACTCTTCCGCAGAAGATTATGAATCAAATTCCCTTTTGCAACATCTTCAAGAGACTTTAGCTAGAGATCTGGGGGCCACTCACTGCTACATGCCTTCTAATGTGGCCCTAGTACAGGGGAGTACATGCCTCCCCATTAGGCAGCGAAATCAGGAGGAGGGTATCTGCTACTGGCCACACACATGCAAAAGCCAGACAGCCACATGTGCACAGCTTTTGTGACCTGAAGCACAGTCCTTGCACTCACAAACTCTAGCTGTGCCCACGAGGGCCTTCAGAGTCCCTGCACCTCTGGGAGCCGCAGCTGTGACAGAGGCCCAGGGCTGCTGGCCTTACTAAGATGCCCAGAGCCCACTCCATGTACCCAGATGAGCCGACGGCTACTCCTCCGCACATCTTCACCCTCGTCCAGGCCTGGGTAAGGCCTTTCCCAAGTGCTTTTCCTGCTTCTGGTATGAGAAACCGAACAAGGCCTGGGGGAGGCCTAACCCTGCCCAGTGGTCTCGTAACAGACTTCCACAACTGAAGCCATCACAAACGATTTACTTAAATATACTTGGGTAAAGAATGTGACACGTGACGCTAGACAAACATCCAGTTACTGCAGCATCCGTGTGCAGGGTTGTGCGTGCTCCTGACTGTCTGGGGCAACCTTGCACACCCTCCTGGAGGTGTTCTCACACCTGAGGTCTGCTCCTGCCTCACTTCTTGCCTCCCAGCCCTGGAAGGCGATGGTCCCTGCCCAGGAGCAGGGCCTGTGGGGCACTAGTCAGCCCCCTGGCTTGATTCCCCAAGCTCTGGGCAGGAAGGTAGGGTGGAAGGGCAGAGCAGGAAGGCGGGATGGGAGGGGAGGGCAGGAAGGGACTTGGGGCAGGAGGTGGGGCAGGGACCTCAACCTTCAGGAGCCACTGGGGAAGGACCCCAACTGTGGGCTCTCAGGGGTCCTCCAGCCTCCTGGCCTCTGATGCCCAGTTACCTGTTCCTAACACCAACTCTGCTCTCAGGATGCATCCCAGGAAAGGGAAGGCACTGTCCAATGGGCATGCATGGCGCCACCCCAGGGGGGTCTGCATGACACATGTTTCTCAGCCCCAGAGGGAGGAGTCAGAGGGTGGCTCCAGGAATAACTGACCACCGGCTCTGCCCAGCTAAGAGGGAGGTCAACAGCCCAGGGAGGGGACAGACTCCTGTGCAGCTGGACAGAACAATGTCAGGCCTCCATTCAGCTCTGAAGGGGAGGAGCTGTCTAGGCCAGGTTCCCAGGGTACAGTCAGAATATAGGCTCCTTTCAGTCCTGGAGTCTGCAGTTCTGGAAGTTTCTAAATGGAGAAGCAGGGATAAGCTTTCTTTGATTAACCTTCTACATATTCTCTTTAATTTACCTTTTGTGTGTGTAGCCGTGCCCCATATGGGGTCTTAGTTCCCCAACCAGGGACTGGGCCCCGCAGTAGAAGCGCAGCATTCTAACCACTGGGCCACCAGGGAAGTCCTAACCTCTTGTACTTGAGATGTTTATCACTGGGAGTTGGGAGCCCAGCCAGGTGCTGGGTGTTACAGCTCATCCAGTGCAATTCCCCCAACCCACAGGGGTCAGTGTGGAGATGCTCATTTCTTAGATGAGGGTACCAAGTGCACAGGACTTGTACAAGGCTGGCCAGGCAGGTGGCGGTGAGTAGGTGTGCCCAGGCCTGCCTGCCCCACTTCCCTGCTCCATCTGGAGATTGTCATTATAGCTCGTCATTGTGCCTGGCCAGGGCTTGACCCTCTGAGCATCAGATGAACACTGAGGCCCTCGCCCAGAGCACACGGATAAGTGCACCTTCCCATGACCTTCTGCATAAAATTTCAGGGACTGACAGGCTCCCGGAAGCTCATCCATGGATGCCAAGTTAAGCATCCCAGCTTCCTGGAAAATGGGGACAAAAATGGCCCTGAGGGCCCATCTTGCATGAGCCCCCAAGGCGCTGCTGGGAGGTGGAGGAGGGGTGCCACAGCCCCCTGCCTCTGCCAGGCTTTGCAAGGGGTGCTTTTTTGGAGGCAGCACATGGCCTTCTATTTTTTAACCTACTCAACAAAATGGAGACTATTTTTAGCTCAGCAAGCTGCAGGGCATCACAATTAGCAACTGAAAATTACACATCTTGCCAGTCTCCCCTCTGTTGACTGGAGGAGAGCGAGAGCAAGTGCTCCTGGGAGTAAACGGGTGCCAGCCCTGGCCCCCCATCCTGGAGGACCATTCAACCAAGAGGGCAACCTTTGGCAGAGATTTCAGAATGAGTGCATACGTGGGGCTCTCTCTGGTTCATCCCAGTTCCAGAAAAACCCAGGCTTGGTGGGAGCAGGGCAGTAGCCCCATCAGCACTCAGAAGCCACAGTTAGGGAAAGATCCATGCTGGCTGCTTGGCCCAGGGACCTCTGCTGGGAACCTTGGGGCAGCTGAGGCTGGGCCTCCTACATCTGCCAAATGGAGCCCTTCACCCTTCTAGGGCTCACTGTCTGGTTCTCTGATGTCATTCGCGCTGGAGCTAAGAGGTGGGTGTTCCACAGAGCCCTCACTCCTTGACCAACTGACCATTCACTCGTTCGTTCATTCATTCATTCACAAGTGTTACCAAGGACCCGCCCACACCTTGGAGACCTGCCAATGAAGGAAACTGGGTCTCTGTCCTCACTGAGGCCCTTGGGGCAGGCTGTGGCTGGGATCCACAGTGACTACACAGATAAGGATGTGATATTATGGGTTAAAAGGAGATCAGTCCTCCAGAAGAGGAAGAAGAGGAGAAGGTCAGGAGAGCAGCTGCCAGCCTGAATTCAGACACAAGTAGGCAGGCAGCTCTCTCGGGGGCGGTTCTTCCCTTCCCCAAATCCTGGCTTTCAGATCTTCCTACCTTTGAGCTCAAACGTGTCTCTTAAACTCCTGCAACCCTAGTCTTGTCTGCCAGGACCATATACTAAAGAAACTCAGGATCTAGCTGCAAAAATGGGCTGGGGGTCCAGCAAGCTGGGAGTGACACCCGACCAGCCCTGAGCTGGGAGCAAGCAACCTCCCCTATAAGCTGGCACCTCCAGCAGGGGCCTCACAGGTGGTACTGACTGTGACCTGAGGCCACCACAGGTTTAGCACCTGTTGGTTTTGGTGGAGTCAGAAGTAGAGGACACTGGTAGGCCCCAGGGACAGTTGTTCTCCAGGGTTCCCACCACCTTTCTAGACACAGTTATGGGGGCTAGCACTGCCCCTCTCCTGAACCCTCTCTGGAGCCCTCTCCCCTCTGGACATACACTCCGGATAGCCCGCTGGGCCCCTGATGCAGACAGGGAGAAAGTAGGGGGAAGCCACCTCTCCTTCTGGGCCAGCAGACCCACTTGCCTGGCCACGCTGCCCTGTCCCGGCATGTGGGGCTCAGAACTGACTCTAGGGACTTCCCTGGTGTCCAGTGGTTAGGATTCAGTGCTTTCACTGCCGGGGGCACAGGTTCAATCCCTGGTCAGGTAACTAAGATCCTATAAGCCTTGCAGCATGGCCAAACTTTTTTGAAAAACAAATTTAAATAAAAGAATTGGCTCTACCTTCCAGGTGGCTGCTCTGCCTGGGGTGGAGAGTGGTAGGGATGACATGCCTCTGTGCAGAGGCTTCATTAGTCCTCACCCCTGTACCCCCATGGCCCTCCCAGCAGGGGAGCCCTCAGAGGGCATGGCTGGCCCCAGCCTTGCAGGCAGGGTGCTGTGCAGCTCCCATCCTCCCAGCCTGATGGATCTTGTGGGGAACGAGGGTGAGGGGTGGCGTTTTTCACAGAAACCAAGCCTCAAGAAATCATGTTCGCAAATGCCAGGAAGAAGAGCCGTATTTACCCCCGTGCACCCTCTGGGCCAGCCAGGGCAGTCCCGGAGGCTGGTGGAGGGCGGTGGGCAGCACTCCAGCCAGGAGGTGGCTGTCATGGGAACGGAGCCACGCAGCACCTCGGCGCCTTCTCCACAAAGGCCCGGCCTCGGAGAAATGCCAACAATTAAAGCTTTGTTACAGACGCATGATTCATTTTTTTCTTCTCCTTCTGAATTCTTTCCTATTACCAAATCCTATTTGAATTGTCTAAAGGAATCTTGCCATCTCCTCTTTACCCTCCTAAATACTGATTCTGCCGAGTCCGGGTTTCCACCTCCTCCTTCGTTCCCTTTCTGCCCAGTCAGCTTCTTCTGGTGGCTGCTCGAGGGACAAAATGTCATTGTCCACCAATAACCATCCCATTATTGAGCCTTGAGAGGCCCAGGGAGGAGCAGGTAGGATTTCAGAGAATCCTTGCCCTTTTCCTGGAGGGCAGGCTGCTGGCTTGCCAACCTCCCACTCAGGGCCCCCAGGGCAGAAGGATAGTGCCCAGGGCCTCCCCATCCCGCCTCTGGCCTCAGATTCCACAAGGGTCATGGTGCACTCCTGCACGTGGGCAGGTGACTCTCAGACTCCTGGAGGCTGAGCTGGGCACAGCCTCAGACAGAAGGGGGAGGAAGATGAACTAGACTCGGGAGGCACTCCTGTCCTCAAAGCGCCACCGAGGAAGGCATTGTGCAGCCCCTCACCTCCACTGAAATCCCACCTCTGGGATCTCCTTCCTCTACAGGACATCCACTTAAGATTGGTGCTTAGTATGGGAAGCAAAATCTGGAGCAAAATAAAAGTCTGCAAAAATCTGCCTCCTGTCAGGACCCCAGGTTCCAGAATGGGACATCTGACCAAGGCTCCCCCGGTACCCCACACAGGAAGGACCCCATGGAGCAGTAGGGGCATGGCTGTGAGCCAGCAGGACAACAGGGAACTGGGTCAGAGCTGAGGGTCCTTGAGAGACAGGGAGGCTGGGCCCCTAGGACTGGAGGGGCTGGAGAGACAAGCCACACTCGGGCCTGAATAGACAGTGGCCTCTATTCTACCCTGCAGGCTGTCTGGGAGTGTGGGGAACGGGGAGAATGTACAGTTCTTTCATTTTTAAATGACATCTAATTAGGCTGAGCAACGATTTTCCTTTGTGTTTAAAAACAAATAAAAATCCATTTCCTTCGCCTGAATTGTCATCCTCCTGGCAGACACCCAGAGTGGCACCCCTGGGATCCTGCCACTCTGCAGGGGCTGGAGGTTTGTGTGTGCCAGCCTCAGGGTAGAGGGCAGCAGGCACCCAGCTCCCTACTGGGCCTGGACAGCACAGCCTGTCCAGTGGCCACGGCCTCTCAGAAACGACCTGGACACGCATCCTGATCTCCCACTCCCTAGGCACACAAGCAGCTTTCCTGCCCTGTGCCTGACCTGCGCCCCCTAGTGTCTAGACCTGGCCAGCCCCCAGGAGCACCAGCAGCACCGCTGTCTCCACTCCTCCCCAGGGCACCGCACTTGTCCACTCGCCGCTCTGCAGACATGGCTGGCACAGCAGCTGTCATCCCATTTTCCAGACAGGGAACCAAGCCCCAAGGGTTTAAGCCATTAGCCCCAGGTCTTACAGTTCCAAAGTGGTGAACCCCGATGAGTGTGACCACCACGATTTGCTATGAAATCCAGGATTCAGCGCAGGCTCCAGAGAAGGGAGGACAGGTGCAAGGCGAAGGCAGGTGGAGGGAGACTTCCAGGGTCCCTGAGAGATGGACAAGGCCTGGCCCAGAGCCACCTGCTTGCAGAGTGCATGGAGGGGCCAGTGAGCGCAGCATTGTGGGGCAGGATCCGAGGGCCAGGTGTGCCTGTGCACCCGAGGGGCCCCGTGCTGGGCGGCCAGATCCAGGCCTGACCTGAAACAGCTGGCAGTGTCACTGCCAATAAGTGACACTCACAGAAGGTTTCCACCTACTGGGCCATCCCACACATCCCCACAGCGGCCCCCTCAAGGCATTACTGACCACTGCTGGGATGAAGTGCAGCCCAGGAGGCCAAGGACAGCCTGAGGTCACACGGTCTGGCCAAGCAGAGCCAGGAACAGCCCGCTGCTCCAGCCTGCAGGCAGGTTCTTTCTGCCAAGGGTTGAAAGTGAAAGGCACGCTGCCGAGAACATGCTCGCCCCGCTGTGCCGAGGAAATGGGCCCGGCGCCCAAGCACAGTGCATAGGGCTCTTCATGGACCAGAAACAGGACAACAACTAGAACTTTCTACAATTCCTGACACACAACTCAAAGAGATGCGTGGTAGAAAGGAATGAAAATACCGCAGGGCATTCTCTGAGGATGTGGGGATGGAAGCATAAAGAGAAAAATATGTGAAATAATACGCCCTAAAAACAGCAAGGTATGTCCTTCTGTCCAAAAGTACTCACCCACATTGTTCACACATCAAACGACCAATGAAACCCTGATGGAGTTCCTAAATGGAAACGTACAGGCGACAGAATGATATGTCTCGATATTAATAAACAAACGATGAACCAAAAAAAATTCACCCATTTAATAAAAAGTTTTCCTAAGTCATGTTTGTGTTCAAGGAGCAATCAAAACTCCAATTATAGACACACCAGAAAAATAACCCTTAGAAGAAATCCCATGAAATTCAATATGGCCAAAGCTGTACTCAGAGAAAAATTCATGGATTTCAATATATTTTAAATAAACGGGGAGGGGGGAATGAAAACAAATTAAGCACTTGATTCAAAAAGCTAAAAAAAAGAGCTTCTAAACAAAACAGACATTCAGCAGAGCAAACTGGAGGAAGGAATTACTAAATGAGAAATTAGTGGATTTAAGGAAAGGAAGTGTTAGGACTTGCTGTACACTCAAGAGCTGGTTTTCTTGTGAAAGTGAAAATTTAAAAGATAAACCTTTGGAAATTCTCATCAACAAAAGGATGGAAGTAAGGAAGGAAGCTAGCAGAAAGAGAGAGAGGGAAGCAAAGAATGAAGAGAAGAAGAAATGCAAAGACAGAAGGAGGAAAAAGAGAAGCTAATGTGGAGAAGAAACCTTAAAAGGATAGATGATATAAATCTGTGCTAAAAGGCCTGAAAGCATTTTGAACTGGGATATTACCTAGAAAATATAAATAACCAAAATAGGCTAAAACTATTTAGAACCCAAAAGGACCAATAACCATAGTACAAATTAAGTAACTGCACAGCCAACTAAAACCTCAGGGAAAAATAAAAGCAAGCCCCGGCTGAGCCAGTTTCCAAAATGAATTATTTCAAGCCTTGGAGAGTCTGATAATTTTATATATTTAAACTATTTCAACTACACAATTCATATTGAAAACCTTTCCTATTCATTTTATGAAGCTAACATAACCATGATTTATAAATGTGACAAATATCTACCCTAATAGAAAAGTACGAATAAATTCTCACCTATGAATATAGATGAAAAATACCCCAAGCAACATATCAGCTGAATGAACTCAGCAGCATTTCAGAGCACAATTGAGCCTGACCCTGTGGGATTTATTCCAGGAACAGGATGATTAGCTCAGAAAAGCTAATAAGTCAACACATTAATAGGTCCAAGGAGGAAAGGAATTTGATGATTTTGCCAGATATAGGAAAGCCTCGGATGAATATCCATTCTTGGTGTATGCTCTTGGCACTTAACATGGGAATTAAGTGTACCTCATGATGAAGAATATCTGTTTGAAATTTAGGGTCAGTTTCAGACTTCACAGCAAAATGTCAGAGGCCTCTTCATTAAAATGAAGATCAAGCCAAGGACAACTGATATTATTGAAAGCTGCTGTGTACCTTTTAGAAAACACAGCAAGATCAGAAAGTTTTTAAAAGATACACTAGAAATGAATTAAATCATTCTTGGTTTTCCAGGGAGTCCAACTGAAAATCTGTTCAAACTATAAAGAGTTTAATTATCACTCACTTAACACACATTTTTTTTAAAGATCAATATCTTACCTATCAGCCTCCTCAGGGAGCATCCCGACTCAGTCCATGTGGGACGTGTGTTTCCACTCCAGTGGCGAAAGAGAAGAGGGTACGTGTGAGCCAGGAATCTGTGTGTGTGGGCGTGTGTGCACGCCCTGGGGCTCCCCAGCTCTTCACTGGCCAGGGACACATTCCCAACGGGCCGCTCTGCCGCCCACATCAGCCACCAGATTCACAGCCCCCTTTCCTGGCCACACACCCCTGACAGCCCCCATTTGCCCTCTCGGCTGGCACCCTGGGAACTCGCTTCCCTCCTCTAAGGATGCTGCACAGGCGCCTGGTGTGTGCAGGGACCCCAGGCTCTGGGGTCAGCCAGCCCCGGGATGAACGCCTGGTCTGCTCACGGTGCTGCCTTACATCGGGGAGCCTCGGCCTCCTCTTGTGTCACTGGCACAGCGACCTTGTGAGGGTTAGAGGAGACTGGAGAGCTGGCTCCCAGGGCCTCTGACTCACACTTGCCATGGACAAGGGGCGGCTCGTGCAGCAGCCACACTGACCTTTGGGAAATGCCGTGGGCTTGGCCCCGGCCAGGCAGGCGTGGGTGAGCAGGACAGTGAGGGTGGGGTGGTTCCACTGGAGGCCGAGACACAGGGCAGTGGGTTTGCCAGAGAAACCCCATGGCCCACCAACCGCCCTGAGGCCACGGGGCTAGAGCCCTTGGGGGCAGCAGGGCTCCAGCGGGGAAGAAGTGGAGAACCCCAGTAGAGGCCATTATCCACATGCTCTCACCTGACCTGTCACCTAGGACCCTCCATTCTGTCTGCCTCCAGGCGCCCCTTGTCTTGGAACCCACAGGGCTCCAGCCAGCCCAGAAGCTGGGACAGTGGACATCGTGGTCAAGGGGCCAGCCCTGACCCCTGGCTGAACTCAGGCCAGCCGCAGCCCCTGTGGGCCTCAGCCTCCCCTTGTGTATAACAAGGAAGCAGAACTGGGCAGTCTCCGCGGGCCGCTCCAGCCCGTGTGTCTGCTTCTTCCTTCCCTCACTTAGTTGACAAACATCGCTGAGGTCCCATGACCTGTGCCACAGGCCTGGGACTGGACGAGCCCGCAGAGCACCGTGTCGGCCAGCAGAGGTGGCAGTGACGCCCCCGCGCAGCCTGAGAGCCGCGGGATCAGACGTCTGTGCTGGGTGCTGAGGGGCACGGAGGTGGGGGGATAACCCGGTAGGGAGAGGTCAGGGAGGACTTGAGGTGGGCTTCCAAGGAAACTCCAAACCAGGGAGTTTTCAGTGGGTCAGGAGAAGGAATAACAGGGAGACATAACAGGTCTCACACCAGAGCCCTGAGAGACCAGCCCTTTTCTGCTCACTTACTTGCAACTCCCCAGCGGGAGACTCCCAAGGAGCCCAGAGGTGTGGAGGGTGCAGGTGGCTTCCACAGGTGCCTCAGCTCCATCTCTCTGGTCAAATCCTACCCACACCAAAGCCGATACCCCACGCGGCTGCCCTAGATGGCCCCGCCTGTGCAGACCCTGCACCACTGCGGTCCCTGTCTTGGTTACGCGACTGTTCCCAGTGCTCCAGTACCTCAGAAGGCAGCCAGGTCGACACAGGATGCTGTGGCTCCCTCCATTCACCTTGCCTCCCCTGGTGGAGCTCACCTGAGGCTCCCCCAACCCCAGCAGCAGGCAGGCCCGGCAAGATGGGGGCGTGGCGCCTGGGCAGGCTGTCCTGAACCGGCAGGCCCAAGAGTAGGCAGCGTGGCCAAGAGGTGGCAAGAGCCTGCAGGATGGAGCAAGCTGGGGCTCCGCATCAGCTCCCGGGCCAGACCCTCCGTGGACTCCATACTGCCCGCGAGTGCCAGGTGACATTGCCCCAGGGGGTGTCAAACCAGCCCCCCTCCTCTGCGCCCCCACCTGCCCCACCTGCATCCTTCCCCACCACTCCTTCCTGAAGTTGTTGCCTCTTCTCCATCTGCGCCCCACGTTTCCACCATCAGCAGGGCCTCTCGCTTTACCTTCAGAGTGTGATCAAATCGGCCCTTCTCTCCTCCTCCATTCCCTCAGCTGAGCCCCTGAGCCCCTTGCGCTGGCCAAACTATCCTCTCACCCTCACCAGCCCTGCCCCTGACACTGGCTTCCAGTCTGGTGCCTGAACACACGGGCAGCTTCCTCTTCCAAGCCTGGCCTGACATCCTGACAGGCACTCCTGCGCCCCCTGCCTCTATCTCCCTGCCTCTTGTCCAGCAAGTCCTCAGGTGAAAGGCTTCCCAGACGCCCTACCCAAGGCAGCCCCACCTGGTGGTCAATGTGCTGGGCACCAAACACGCTGGACATGTTGCCAGGCTGAGCAGAACTGTCACTGCTGGTCCTAGTGAGATTGAGGGGGGCCATGTGACTCATCTGGCTCAAGAACAGTGAGTGGAAGTGACGTGTGGCACTGTGAAGTGGGGCACTGAAATGTCAGTGCAAGGGCCTCACTCCCTCTCTGCCATGGGACCTGTCAGCCCAGGTCCTTGAGAGAGGAAGGCTCGGGGTGGGGCCCTGTCAACCCCTGACGGACAAGCCAATAAGTGCAAATTACACTGTGTTGCTATCAGCCCCTGGCTTTGGGGGTGGTTCGGCAACTGCTGATAATCTAAATTATCCTGCCTGATGCACCCTTGATATTTTCTATTCGTTTACTTTTTCTCTTTTAACACTTATCACCATGTAACATTCCATATCTCATTTATTGATTGTGCTTTTTTTCTCCCCCTGTCTCTCTTGCTAGAAGGTGAGCCATGAGGACGGGAGCTGTGGCTTGTATCTGGTTCCCTGCTGAATCCACAGTGCCTGCACATAGCAGGGTCTCAATAAATGAGTAATGACTACGTGAAAGAATGAATGAGTCCTGCTTCTTGGGCACAGCCAGGCCTGATTAGCCCAGTTGCAGCCCCCTTCTTGGCCCCTGAGGTTCTCTGTCTACCCTGATGAGCTCCAGGCTGAGAGGATTTAAAGAGTAGCACCTGAATAGCATCACCAGATCGTCTCAAAGGAAGAACTGTAATAAACAGCCATGGAAATGTAACACTGCGTCATGCTCAGGATTAATTCCATGACAGGTTCTCAGCTTCCTTCCTATAGAAAAGAAGCTGCCCCTCATGGCGGGGCCCACATCCCTCAAAGCCCTAGCCTGAGAGGCTCACTGCCCTTAAATACACAGGTGTCTATGATCTGCCCCACTCCGTGCTTCTCCCTCTCTCTCACACACATCCCATATTTAAATATCCCACGGTTTTCACATAATCTCATTCTCACCCACACATCACACATACACACGTACACACTTCCCACGTGCCCACCTCGTTACAGTCCCCCTGTCTCCTCCAGGGCAAACAGGTGGTTCTGTGCCCCTAAAGTCAGGAAAAGAAGGCACTGTGGTCTTGTCTCTTACACGCCTGACTGTGCCAGTCCCAGGGCAGCCGCCCTCCCGCCGGCCCTGCTGCTGTCACTGCCTCCCCAGCGCTACCCGCCCCACGGGGGTCCGTACCAGCTGTGCAGGTGCCACTCAGCCGTAGACTAACACTGGCCTCCGCAAGCAGGGCCAGGCAAGGCAGTGGCAGCCTCGGCTGCCTATCCGTTCTGAGCCCTGGGCACAGCCCACCGGACAGCAGTTGCCCGGGAGGGACCCACAGAGGGAGTGGTTCCCAAGGGCAAGCTTCTTCCAGGCCTGGCCGAAGATGTCCTCCGGGTGGCCGCACTCCTTGCCGGGAGGTCAGCCCTGCTTCCGCAGCTCGGCGGCGCAGGAATTCCTAGCCCCGCGGACCTCCTGCAATCAAGGGGTTGCCCTGCGA